>LSRZ01000127.1:0-31384 GCA_001625125.1 Haemoproteus tartakovskyi | reverse complement strand
CTACTGAACCTTCTATATATGTTCATTTGTTTATCTGTTTATCTGTTCATTTGTTCATCTGCTTATTTGTTCATCTGTCCATCTGTTCATTTGTTCATCTATCCTTGATGCCAAAGGTGTTGGTTACCATGCATTTATAAATTTGCATTTGTTTTAACATTTTTTAATACATTTTTTAAAATATAATATATATATATATATATATATGTGTTATTTTTTTTTTTTTTTTTCCAGAAATGTCGGAGAGGATATTTTTATAAATCATGTTTGTGTAAACAGCGATACAACATTGGGAAAGGAATTTGTGACATATGTAGAAGAAAATGATTTAAACATTTTTAAAATAGATAAAAATGAAAAGAGTTGTTTAAAAAAGATTAAATTTGCAAATGAAATTTCTTATTCTGAATATGAAAAAATAAAAAAAAGAAATAGAACCGTTAAGAAAAGTACATATAGAAAAAAAGAATTAAGTGAAGTAGAAACGCAAATTTTAAAAAGTTTTGAGAACAATTTAAAAAAAGGTCCACTGATACATTTGGAAGAATTATACAAAAATGTATATTCCGAAAATGAATATAAAACTTTAATAAATATACAAGTAGATCCAATTCTTTTAGAAACTGTGAAGGAAACAAGTTTATATAAATCTTTTATTACAGATATTAGAAATATTCAGAATAATGAAGATTATGAAAAGACATTTAATAATGATTTAAAGAAATTATTTTTTGTGAATTTTGTTCAAAATAATTTAATAGAAACTGGATACGCATGTAGTTTTATGTCCATTGAAAAGTCAAACAAATCAGAAGAAACTAGTAGTGACTATTCGGTTTCCTCCAATCCCAAAGATATACTTTCGTCCCGCCTTTATAAAAATAAAAATGAAGAAGAAAAAGATGAAGAAGAAGGAGATGATAAAGAAAAAGATGAAGAAGAAGGAGATGATAAAGAAAAAGATGAAAAAGAAAGAGATGAAAAAGAACAATGGATAGAAGAATTAGAAATGTCTCGAGAAACCTTATCACCTGTCGAGCCACAAGAACCATACAAACCATACGAAGTAGCGGTTGTAAATAAAGCAACATATGTAGAAGAATCAACAGATGTAGAGGAAGTAAAAGAAGTAGAAGAAGCAATGGTAGAAGGAAAAATAAAATGCAAAATAAGTGTTGGAGATCATATCTTTTTTGATGGTGTAGAGAACCCTTTTTTTACTGATGTAACGATAAATTTAAAACAAAACTTTTTAAATATTGCATTGGATGATTTATCACCCGTTTATATTTTTAACGAATGGTATTACCGAAGTTTTTTTATTGTGTTAGAATTTTATTTTGATTCTTTTTATTTACAATGGTATTCTCGTTCACAGTCTCGTTCTTCCAGTGTTTTTTCAAACCAGAAAGAATATTCAACAAATGCGACAAGAGAAATAAGAACAAATATTCCTTTGGTTACATTTCGAAAAGGGACAAATAGAAAATATGACAAATTATATGAAGAACCTGGAACGAAACAGTTTGTTTTAAATGAATTTTTTTTAGTAAAAATGAGAAAAGAAAGCACAAAAATAAATGCTTTTGATATAATTGATAAAAATTTGTTTCGAATAATAATGTTATTATGTGGTTTTGTATTTATATCTCATATTTGTTTTGACATAAGTAAAGAAAGACGAATTCGTATGGATCAATTTTTATTTTGTCTTAAAGTAAATTATTATTATTATTATTACTCTTGGTTTTTTTTTTATGGCATTGTATTATTCTTTTATAATTTTTTATTTACGTATGTCATATATTATTTTGTGTTTCATTCATTAATTGATTATTTTATTTTATACGTATTTATTTATTTATTTTTAATTAATAGTGTGTTGTTTTCTGTTATATGTATGTTATTTACTCAAAATGATTCGATAAATTATATAACTACGTTTCTTTTGTTTTTCTTTTGTTCTACAATTCGTTTGATTATTCATCCAGGAATGAATAAGTTTTTTTTGCGTGTACTTTTGTGTATTCCTCATAGTACGTTTTGTCTTTCTTTAGATTACTTTTTCTTTTTTATTTCTAATAGAATAAGAATGAGTTATAAAGATTTGTCTCGCGAAATGGAAAATATATCATTGAAGCTTCTTTTAATTTATTTGATTTGTTCTTTTGTAATTATGTTGTCTATTATAGCTGTGATAATATATTGTAAGTGTTTATGTAGGCATAGTGGAGGTTTCTCTATAATTTTAAGAAAAGGTATGAGACGTTTACGAAGTATGATAGGTACGACAAGTATAAACAGTCATAGTGGTGAAGAAAACATACAAAATAATATTTATAGAAGAAATAGAAAAAAAGAAGAAAATCTAGGTTCCTTTAAACTTGTGGTAAAAAATGTGAACAAGTATTATGGAAACAAACATGCTCTAAAAAATGTTTCTCTGGAATTACATAGCAACAGAATATTTGCTTTGCTAGGAGAAAATGGATCAGGAAAATCTACTTTAATTAATGTAATAACGGGGATGATTGATACAACTAGTGGAGAAATTATTTTTCAAAATATAGAAAAGGAAGCAGTAGAGGAAGATGAAGAAATGGAGGAAACTGAAGAAATGAAAGAAAATGAAGAAATGGAAGAAAATGAAGAAATGGAAAAAAATGAAGAAATGGAAAAAAATGAAGAAATGGAAAAAAGTGAAGAAATGAAGGAAAATGAAGAAATGAAGAAAAATGAAGAAATGGAGGAAAATAAAGAAAAGGAAAAAGACAACGAAAATAAAGAACATAAAGAAAATAAAGAAAATTATCGATCATTTAAAAATTTACATGAAAAAAAGAAATGTGGATATATGGAAAATCTAAAGAGAGATTCGGATATTACAGACAACCGAAAAAAGAAAACAAAAAAAAACGAACATATAAAAGAACTAAGGAAGAACAGGAACCAATAGAAAAAAGCATAGTTGTCGGGTCTAACAAATTTAGTATCAGCTGCTGCAGCCAACAGATTATTTTATACGAAGATCTTACTTTAATGGAAACAATCAAAATATTTCTTCTTTATTATAACAAAGATATAAAGACATATTTAAAAAGAGAAGATATTATACAGAATTTAAAATGTTTAAATATAGAACAATATTTAAATGAAAAAATTGTAAATTTAATAGATGAAGTAAAAAAAAAAATTTCTATTTTTCTTTGTTTTCTTGTGGAAAGAGATATATATATTTTAGATGAACCTTTTATTGTATTGGATATACAAACAAAAGAAAAATTATTTAGTTTCTTTGAAAAAATTAGAAAAAATAAAATTATTTTTATATGTACCCATGATATATATGAAGCCAATTATTTTGCAGACGATGTGGCAATAATTAAAAATGGTCGAATTATTTTTAACGATTCTTTAAATTCGCTTCACAGAGTATTAAAATACAAGTTTCTGTTGAATATACAAATTGGTCCACATGGTTATTCATTTATTGAAGATCGAAATTCATGTATCTTAAAAAAAATAATAGAAAACACGGAAAATGTTCCCAATTCTTCTGCTCCGCTTTTGGGAGATACCAAAGCAAGGGTAATGAGTGAAACTGATAGGGAATGTTTTAAAAAGAAAATTATTCATTTTATAAAAGCTATTAGAAAAGAAAACAAAGAGTGTTATTTTTTTTTCGACGATAATCGAATTTACTGCACTTTCAAAAAAAATGAAATAAAGGTGTTAAAGCAAACAGTACTTTTTTTAAAAGAACATTCGCACTTATTGACGTATCAATTACGCGTTTTAGATATATATTATAATTATATGTATATTTATAATTATGAAGAGAAAAAGAAATTTTTGAAAACTGTAAAAGACCAGAATGTAAAGCGTCTTTTAGAGGTAGATTTGATATTTTATCTTTTTTATTTTAATTTCTGTTATTTTAAGAATCAAACGAAAGAGATTTTGGCAAATAGAAATGTTGTAAATGGAACTTCTGTAAATGAAACCGTTATAAATGACGGACAATTTGTTTTTTCTGATAATTCGGATAAATTGTTTGAAAGAGAAAATTACAGAAACGTACAAAATGATCCTTTTTCCTGTACTAACGAAAATTCCATCTCCAATGAAAATGATACTTTTAATAATTTTGTAAACAAACAAAACCAAAAAAAGAAAAATTGGTTTAGCTGGTTTAACATAAATGTAAAGCCTATGCTTTTATTGAATATAAAAAAGGACGTAACTTGTGTGAATTTTTATTTTTATAAATTCATAGTAACTTTGCTTATTTTAACTGCTGGTCTTTTTCTGATTATTTGTGCTTCTAATTATGGAAAAGTAAGAAATATAGAACTGAATTATGAAACGATTAATTATATCAACGTACCAAATACGGCACTGAATTATTATATCATTTATGAAAATGTTAATAATGCACCTCAGATGACAAATACATTTAATAATCACAATAATCACTCGTGGATTTTCAATAATGATGAAAGTTCCTTAAAATATTATAAAGATATTATGGACATTCTTTTAAGAAAATATTTCATTAATGAACATATAAGTTACATAGATGAACATATTAGCAAAGAGAATTTGTATGATGACATCAATAATTTTTTATTAAAGAAAAATTTGAATAACTTAAAAAATCGTTTAATAAATATTTGTTCTTATGTATTTGTTATTCGAGAAAATGTATTGGATTTAGAGAATCATCAGGTGACTGTAGAAATGGAAGTTCACTTATTTTATAATTACGATTCGGTACATTCTTATGCGAGATATATGAATTCTCTATTTAATATTTTAATTGATTTTCAAAATATCATAAATAAAGATGAGGATATTAGAAAAGAAGATTTATTTGGAAAAAATGAAACAATGGAACAAGTAAAACATTTTATAAATGAGAGTGTACAGAATTCGGATGAAAATTTTGATAAAAAGTTTGATGAAAAGGTTGATAAACAGTTTGATAAAAATTTTGATAAAAAGTTTGATGAAGATGTAGATAAAAATTTTTATGAGGATAATAAAAAGCAGTTGTTAATGAAAGAGATACAAACAGAAAGGCATGAGGAAAAAGAGAAAAGTATAAAATATGAAAAGGAAAAGACACAGACGAAACAACATCAAAGAGAAGAAAAGAAAATGGAACCGGAAAGTCAAGACAAAGGATGGATAGATATAATAAATGAACCACTTAAAATAAAATATGAAGATAATATGATTGGAGATTTATATATAAATATTTATATTTTTTTATCTTTAATAATATATTTTTGTGTATTTTTTGACCATTTACAAAATGAAATGAATTATAGAAAATTGTTTGATCATTTTAATATTTCTAAGCATGTTCATTTCTTTCAAATATTTCTTTTAGAATATTTTTATTACATTTTATATGTTGCTTTTCTATACACTATATTATATTTTTTTAATTATACTTATTTTTTAACACCTTATTTTTTAATTATCTTTCTTATTTATGGGTGCAACATTATCTTGTCCTTTTGTCTTTTGTCTTCTCTATATTTTCATAGTTATATTGTTTTTTTCATATTTAATTTTATTTTTTGTGGTGTTCTTAGCATTATAGTATTTGTTTTAATCATTTTATTTTATTTTTATAGTAGTCCTTTGTTTCTTCATTTTTCTTATTTCATTGTGTGTATATTTCGTTTTTTTGATTCTTTTTCTTTTTCTCATTCTATTATGATTGAAGCGTTATGTGATACGGTTCGAAAGAAGTCGAATTATATCACCTCTGGTGTTGACAGTGATGGAGAAGTCAGCAGAAATTTTCACAATTTCTCTCTTTCATATCAAAAAGATAGTAGAGGTAGGAATATTTATGCGCAGTCTTTTGATTTCAATAATCAAGAGAACATTTGTGGCAGTACAAGTGGATATTTTAATATAAGGGGAGACTTTATGTTTCTTATAATTAATTTTGTCGTGTATCTATGTATTATTATTTTTAAGATATTGGAGATACGTAAAAAAAGTGTTATAAGAAGAAAAATGAAAGGATATTGCATAAGTAGAAGTAACACAAGTGATGTTAGTAATTGCAGTCGTAATTATAGTAGTAATATAAACCATAACCGTAATCGTAATCGTAATCGTCGTCTTATATTTCGTTTAAAAAGTTTTTATTTATTTGACCAATCCAGTATATCAAAAAACACTTTCTTTTACTTCACTTGTTTTTTGAAGAAATGTTTTTCTTTTTTCAAAAGAAATCAAATACAAAAAGAAGAATGGGAGATAGAAACCAATGCGACAAATACTTCAAAACATTGCAGCTGTAGATTAACAGATAGTGAAATCGATATGGAGCTCGAAAGGAATCATAATAAAAATAATAGTGATATTAATAATAATAATATTAATAAGAGAGAGCGTAAAAATATTGTATATGTTGATAAAATGGAGGAAAATGGAAACCAGAATTTGTTAAAGGAGGACAGGATATTTATTTTGAAGAATTTAGATATAAAAATGAAAAAATATCAAGTTTATTGTTTTTCCACTCTATGTAATAAAGATTTAAACATTTTATGTTTCTTTAATTATTTTTTTGGAAATGGAGAAAATAGAAGAATAGGTATTGATATTGAATCTAGACAAGATGCTGATTGTATTATTGATGGTAGAGGTGAACATCTGGATCGAAAAACAAATTGTAAGTATGACGAAATGGCACTTATTCCATATATGTCTATATACGAACATTTTAAGATTTTGTTAATTTTTAAAAAGAAAAAAATAGATGATTCTCAGTTATTCTATTTTATTTATTTTTTCATGATGTTAGTTAATTTAAAATGCGATATATATAGACGCTGTAATGAATTGAGTGGAGGGATGAAAAAAAAGGTTTTGTTATTGTTACATTTTTTACGAAATGAGAAATTAACTTTTTTATATAAAATAAATGACAGTATTGATTTTTGTTCTCAAATTTATATTAATATTATTTTAAAGAATATACTTTTACAACGAGAAATGTATACAAGTAGTGCAGATACTGAATATGAGAAGGACATTTATGTGAATATTCCATTCTTTAATTTTGAAAAAGAAGAAAAGACAAAGGCAAAACAAAACAGATTTTCTAAAACTCCAACAGAACATCATACGAACAGTCTTTTGGAAACAAAGCAATCGGATATAGATTTTTTGGCTTTTTCTAATTTATCAAGTTTCGATGAAACGCTTTTTTACACATTTATAAAAAAGAACATATTACAAATGAGTTTCAATATACAATGCTTTGCATTATACACCCATATATATACTGATATTTTTTATTACGATTTTTTATATTTGTTTCACCATAACGAGATTGCATATAAAAATAAAATTCAGAAATTACAAAATCAGTTTAAGAGCACCTTTTCTCTCCGTGTTAAGTTAAAATGTGTTCCACTACGGACCATTCGGAAATATATAAAAGTGTATTTGTTGTCTCATGAAGAAACATTTAAAAGACTATTGATATTCCTCATTTGCTTCAGAAGCATCAAACAAGAAAAGAGTCGTGGTTTCAAGAAAAATCGAAAGAAAGTGAGAAGAAAACGTGGAAAGGAGAAACAGATATTGAAAAGCTGCATGGGAGTTACAAATGTCGAGAGCGGTACAGCTAATGGAAAAAAATTAGAAGAAGGAAATGAACCCATAAATAATTCTTTCCAAAACAGGAAACACAGTAGTATTGGAGGAAATCAAAAGTTACAGAAAACGAATGGATCCACATATGATAGATTACAAAGAAATGTATCTTCTTTTTTAAAAACGGATTTGTGGCGAAAGAGAGCATTAAGTAGAAATGATATCAGTGTCATTTTTAGAATTAAAGAAATGAAATTTCAAAAGACTCAACAAATAATCCGTTTCATGAAAATTTATAAAGTTGTATTTAAATTACTAACGGATAAATCATCACTATTTTATAAATACATAGATAACAATAGATATATTTCTCTTTGTAATTTATTCCGTTTTGTTGTTTACCAAATTTTATATGAACAAATCTATTCAACTATTTTAAATAGTATACAATCCAAATGCCTCATACATTGCAAAATAATTGATTCCAGAAATTTCTTTTTTATTTTACAAGCACAAGATATTAACGGTTTCTTTGATATTGCAGGTAAAATGATTATGCGCAATGTGTAATTTGTCATGTGTAATTTATAATGTGTACTGGTTAATGTAAACTGATTAATATGTACTTCGTAATGTGTACTTCGTAATGTATAATGCAAGAAGAATAAACTAAAACAAATAAAAAAAAAAACAGCTTAGTACTCATTTTGACCTACTGCTCATGTTGTTACTTTATTGTTTCATGTTTTTGTATTTCGTACCTTACATGTTTCTGTAGTAGTGTTTCTTGTCTATTCATTTTTCTTTTCATTTCTTTCTAATTCTTTTTTTCTTTTCAGAACTTGGAAATCGATTGAAACGGAAGAAACTGAAATTAGATTCAATTGACATGAACCATGTTAACGCCAATGATATATTTTTGATGTTGTTTCAACGGATACTGAGCTCATCAGAATAGATGTTTGACGAAATACTCCTATATACATGTAATAAAAAAAAAAAAAAAAAAAGTGGAAAGTAAAATACAAATTTATATATATAAAAAAGAAACAAAAATTCAAAAAGCCATTTTTTCTGTTTTTCAACATAAAAATATAAAGGAGAGGTGCTATTCTCTGTTTCCATTAAAATAAAGAGAAAGGAAGCAGAAACAAAAGAAGAGGTGAAAAAAAAAAAGAAAAAAAAAATAACAAATACAAAAAAGTGAAACCATAATAATTGTGCTTGAGCTATTACAAATAGAAATTCGAGTTTAATCTTGCAGTCGCGAGAATATGGATTTTAATTTTGTGGTGTCTATATTTAAATTGTGATCCAATTGTTGAATCGTTTCTGTGATTTTATTTACTTCATTAGAAATCATTTGTATTTGTAACTCAGCGTTTAATATTTTTTTATATATGAGTAGCATTTGTTTGTCATATTCTCTTATATTAATATGAAACACATTTTTCAAATTTTCTTTATATAGTTTATTGATACTTGATTTAAAATTAAAAATAAGATTTTCTCGTTTTCTGTATTTTTCATTTCTCAGATATTCTTCCCACTTTTTTAATTTTATGTATGCCAAACTTATATAATTAACAATTCTTTTAAATATTTTTTCATTCATTCCTACATTCAAAAGAAAAAGATATGACAACAACAGGTTTGCCACTGCTTCCCCCTCAATACAACTGTTATGCAACAAAGGAACAAAACGATCAACTTTATTTGTGACCGTTTGGAACTTATCATAAAAGAGTTGTTTTTGAAAAGATAGCAGATTTGATAAATTAAGGGTTTGTGTTTTGTTTGTTATCTGTTTTTTATTCGAAGTATATTTCATTTGTTGAATAATATCAAAAATACATTGTTCGTTATGAATAATAAGATTATGCAGAAATTTATAATATTTTAAATTGTTAAGAAAATTGTCATCTTCTGTTTCTCCATACTTTATTATGTCATATAATGTGTTTTCTATCTGTTTTAATTTCTCCACTAAAGTTGGCAGATAGTTATTTTCTTGATGTATTAATTCACTTTTCGATTTTAATGCATTTTTTATTTCCGAAATCGTATTTTTAATAACATCAATTCTGGAAATGATTTGTTCATTTTTTTGCTGCTGAATATTTGAAAATGGAAGTTTTGTTATTTCTTTATATGGTGTTCTATCATCTTCATCATAAAATTCGTCATAGAATTCTTCATTTGCCAAATCCAATTTTTTTCCTATAAAGGTTTTAAATGATTCCAGAATATTTATAGGTTGTATTATAATATCACCTGATGGATTTTTCACTTCCACCGAAAAACTTCTAGAACAACTAATATTAATATTTTTGTGTTTCTTTCCATCCTCTTTATTCTTTGTATTATTTTCGTTATCCGTTTTTTCTTCATTTGTATATATATCATAATTTTGTACATTTACATATTTGGAGAATCGAGTTTTATATGCTTCTTGTAAATTGTCGTATATCTCCTGCTTATACACCCCTAGTTCGATTTCTTTTTTTTTTGTTTCTATAATCATTTTTATATAGAACAAATGAAAGAAAATGAGAAAAAGTATCAAAAAAAGGAACAACAAAAGGTAAAAACAAAGAAAAGATCAACACAACAAGTTATAGCTACACGTTTTTCTGCATAAGAAATAAACAAAGGAAATGCTATAAAATGATAAAACAAAAAGGCTGTTTAAGTCTTAAAATAAAAAATTCTCCGGAAATCATACTAAACCAAATTAAAAAACAAACTAAAACAAATTAAAACAAACTAAAACAAATGAAACCAAACTAAAACAAATTATAACAAACTAAAACAAATTAAAAAACAAACTAAAACAAATTAAAACAAACTAAAACAAATGAAACCAAACTAAAACAAATTATAACAAACTAAAACAAATTAAACCAAATTATAACAAACTAAAACAAATTAAACGAAAACAAGCTATGTTTCCATTTTCTTCTTTGTATTAATTATACAAAATAGGGAACCTGAAAATATTACTTAATCTAATTTCTTTTTTAAAAATATTTATATCAGTTATATATCAGCGCAATTCGTACAGAAAGAATTTCAAATATGGAATATTTCACTAAAAATTAAAAAATAATGTATAGAAAATTTCTGACATTAGATTGTGTCAATTTCTTTTGTTTTTCACAAAAGTATTTCCACGTTAGAAAAACAGATCCTATCTTCTTTTTGAAAAACCTAAAAAAAAAGAGAAAGAAAAAACATTTAGTGTAAACAAAAAAAAAATAAATAAAAAGAGAAAGAAAATCTAAACACTTTTATAAAACGTACACCCGAAAACTGAAACCTCTTATATCCTTGTGGCCGAAATTTCTTACATTTGCAACGAATTACAGATACAGGTACAAATACGAGTAACAACTAACTACAGAACTTAAGGACAGTAAGAAACACATAAAGGATAATATATTAAAACTATTTTTAGGATTGCTTAAAATGAATTTTAAAAAACAGGAAAAAAATTCAAAGTGTCTATTTGAAATCGAGCGATGTATATTAAATAGGTATACAAATGCGTAACCTATAGACAGAATATTTCTGGCATTTTTCATGTAATTAAAAGAAACAGGAAGTTTCAAGTAGAACATAAAAAATAGAACTACTGTTAAAATACCTAAAATTACCAACTTCATCTTGTGCTTTAGTTTGCACGGAATATACAATAATAGCATATAAGCCCGTTCTAGGTTCTTTAATTATATACATGCGACGCTGAAAGTAGAGAAGACGAAACCAAAACGAAAAAAAAAAAAACATGGAGGAGTAAAAACTTTTCTTCCTTTTTTTCTAGAAACTGTTATAATTACTCTTTTAAAACTTAACAAATAAATTATATATTAAAACACCTGAATATAGTTTAATGTATTCGTAATAGTTTTGTTAATTCCCATTACTATATTAGGCATTAATGAAAATTAAAAACAAAAATTTCATCTGTGCACAGTCATTAGTTTGGTAACTTAAATATGCAAATAATTAAAAGCAGAAAACATTGTAGAAGTAAAGAAAAAAAGGAAAAAAAAAAGGAAATGAAAGGGCACAACGGAAGAAGAGCAAATAGAAAAAGTAACAAATCCAATTTTAAAAATTAATTAATTAAAAAAGAGAATGATATTACAATGTGCGTTTTTAGTAGCGCCCCCTAGCCATGTGACATAGAAAAAGTAATACCAATAAAAAAGAGTTAAAATAAGAACTCCCGTTGAACAAGTGAGACAAAATATTACAGAGAAGGTAAGAAATATATCCAAGAATGAATCGAATAAAAGAATACTTTATTCAAGTATGATTGAATTTCATTGTTGAAGATAAACGAAATTTTTGAGAAACGAATTCTTCCGTTTCTTCTGCAAAAGGTTTTGTTTTTATATATTTTAAATAATTCCTTAAATTTGGAAAAAAAAACTACTTTAAAGAGACAAATGTCCAGTAAAATTTAATGTTACTATATATTTTTCTGTTTATATTCCTAGAACTTGTAAAATTCTAAACGTAAATATGCTTAGTCAATGTCATTAGAACGTTTGTAATTCTTTCCAGTTGTATTTGCATAAATCTTTCTAAAAAATAAAGATATATATATTGGATTCTACAAGTGTTTTCCACTTAGGTAAGAACATAAATTTTTTAAAAATGTTTTTTGAGACATCATAAAAAATTTTTAATAATAATAATAATAATAATAATAAATTAAAAAGATTCATTTAAAAGGTAACTTTTTTTATATGGTTTTTCCTTAAATAAAATAAAAAAAAGTATTAATATACAGGATTATCTAAGATAACATACAAGTGTAATATACAGAAAGGTTAACGGTTCTTTTAATAATTAATTCACAGATATTTTCTTTAGTGTTTCTATTATTTTTTTTTTTTTCATTTTTCTCTAGTTCAAGCTAAAGGTGTCATGAAATTCACTTTGATAGCCCATATTTCATCTGTCACTTCATCTTTCAGAATTTCACAAAAATAATTGGCAATATTAATTGTATTTGAAGTAGTACATACACAACCGACAGGTGTATTCATATATGCAATTACCCTTACAGAGAAATAATAGGTCAAATCACATATTTTATTATACCACGGTTCTAAATGTACTATATTTTTTTCAAAGATTTCGTCTAATTGATCTTCCTTTATAATTTCTGTTTCTGCAGTATTTTTCAAAATATTGGATGCACAATCTTTTATGGATTCTACACAAAATAAACCTATTTGTCCACTTTCTGTTGTTAAAACATTTGTAAAATAATTAGAAAATTGTATAGACCCTCCTGCGTTATTTGCGCTATCTTTTTCTTTTCTATTTCCATCTGTATCATAATTTCCTTCATTAACATCATTTTGTCCACTCTCGACATGTGTATTGCATATACTATTTTTGTTTGCTTTATATACTTCCCAATTTAGATTTTCTATTTTATCAATAGTTATATATTCGTGTGTAAAATCGGGGCTATTGAAACAAAACACGGACAGCACAATTTTGTTTTCATTTTCATCTTCACTATAATTATTATACGTACACTGGTTATTATTTCTCATTTCATCATAATCCTTTTCGATAATAGCAAAACAAGACCATAAACCTACTCTGGCATTGGGGAAGTAAATTCCATTCAGTTTTTGTGTTGGCAATAAGCTTTTATCATTTATAAAACTATTAAAATAATGTGTTATCGCATAATTCATGTACAGTGGATCAATCATTAACAATTCGTTTATTCGAGAAATAAAACACCCTCCATCGACCAATTTCCGATTGTCCATTTTTTTTGTATTTTTATTTATCTGTTTAATCGTAATATTATTATTATTATGTATATATATGTATATATATATATATATATATATGTATGTGTTTGTGTACTTGTTTTTTCCCTGTTCATATAAATGTCACCTGAATATTATGTTACTAATATATTTTTATATGTTCGATTGTTTCTCTATTTCTTCTTTTTGTCAAAAATAGTTGTATATTTTTTTGTCCATGTTGTTTTTTCTATGTGTGCGTTTTGGGCTCACAAATTGCCTTAATTATAATTCCCCTTTTAGCAACGGTTTGTTTTTTATTTTTTTATATTTTTTAGTTTTTTTTTTTTTTTCCTTTTTTAAAAGTTGCTCTGTAATAAATTGCGTGCCTTTGTCCGTCTTTCTATTATTTTTTAATTTGGAGAATTTTACAAAGCATCTCGGTTTTAAATTTTCAGTTTCAAATTTTCAGTTTTAAATTTTCATTTTTAAAATTTCGGTTTCAAATTTTCAGTTTTAAATTTTCAGTTTTAAATTTTCAGTTTTAAATTTTCAGTTTTAAATTTTCAGTTTTAAATTTTCTGTTTTAAATTTTCTGTTTTAAATTTTCTGTTTTAAATTTTCAGTTTCAAATTCAGTTTCAAATTTTCAATTATCAGTTTTCAATTTTCAGTTTTCAATTTTCAATTTCCAGTTTCAAGTTAGAACTTACAAGTTTCAGATTTCAGTTTTTTTGAATTTGTTATCATATTACGTTATGTTAATAAACTATTCAATTTGCATTTACAATAAATGTCATTAGATTTCCACATCTTCAAAATGTAAGACTAAGGGTAGGAGTGGCAGGATATTCGAATTAAGAAAACATAATAAAATAAAACGTATCAACTGTATTACATATTTATTCTTATATGTCGAATGATAAAGGAAAGTTCGATTCGTTTGTTTGTTTGTAAATAAATAGGAATTGTTCAATAAATACCACACAAAGATCCACTTGTAAATTGGAAAAGTAATATTTATATTAAGAAAGGATCCTTTAAAAATCTAAAAATAATATATGAAACAAAGGGCATTTACAAAAAACGTTATATTTTTTTTTGTGCAATAAAAAAAAGTTAACAAATTAAAAGATGTATATAAAGAAGAGTTACACAAACGTCTAATCTTCTAACGTTACATTTCAGTTTCAGAAAATCAGAAACGTTAATATACAATACACATGAAGTTCGGCAGTGTTATTTTGATGGGTACTTCTTTTTTTTTTCTCTTTTTTTTAAACACATATTGGGAATAATGTAAAGAGGGTAGAAGTTCGAGAAACTTTCAAACCACATTTAAAGAAGCACTACTTAAGATGTAGATAATTTTAAAATGGATATACATGTATTGATTCTTTTTTTTAAAGAGTTCACTTTAAAATTATCCTTTGTAGTTAATAGATTCTAAATTGTCAACATGTTTGGATAATGGTACCCCACCTTATCTATTTGCTTGAATTGATTGCTAACAAAAGTGTTTTCTTTTTTTCAACACTCCTAAAGTTTTTTATTTCATTATAAAATATACACGGATAAGAAAAGGATGTCATATATTAAATCATATTATAATACCCTAGTTTTTTTTATTTTTATTTTTTCTTTCTCCTCTACTTTTCCATAATGCAGCATGTTATACACTATACACTGTTACTGTATAGGGACATGTTTGTGTTTTCTTATTTTTATTTTGTAATTTTTTTTAATAGATAGATATGTAACATGAAATAAAAGCAAAAAAAAGAGAAAAAAAAGAATTCGATTTTTTTTTATTATATAAATAAAATGACTAATTTTACTCCATTCCCTCCAAAATGCAACAGTTGTATTACTCTTTTTTAATTTCTTATGATCTAATTATTTTTTATTTTTTTATTTTGCATTTTAGTATAAAAAGAAACAAAAACATTCAAAAAGCGTGTGATTTTGAACAAAATTATTTGAAAATATTTATGTACCGTTGTTCTGTTTTTTTTTTTTATCAATCAAATGAAAAGAATTGAACAAGAAAAGTGAATCCAATTGCAATGTCAAACGGAAAAAACTGTTGCAACTAATTTAAAATATAAAGTAAAATAAAATAGCCCATGCAATTTTTCACCCTTTTATTTTTTTTTCAATTTAGAACAGATCAATTCTTATTCATAGAAAATGAAAGAAAATTGAGAAACAAAAACTGCTGATAAAAATAGGCATGTGATGTGTTTTAAGTAATTGCTAGCTCCTGTGTCCCTTAAATGTGTATGTTCATTTTGTTTCATGTCACGTTATTTCATATAGTCCACATGTCCTTTTCTATATGTATACAATTTTGTGCATATTTTTTTGTGAAAGAGTTTTATTCTAAAATGAATATATATATATAAATGTGTATATAAAAAAAAAAAAAAAAAAAAATCACTCAGTTTACTACAAATGCATGAATACACAGTAGCATATATATATATATATATTAATAAATTACAAAATTGTTAACAGTAAACCATTTTAATTGTATTATTACTGTGGTAGTCCTTCCCCTCCCTTCTTTTCTTTTTTTTTTTTTTTTTTCTGACAGTCGTTAAAATCGTACAAATGTTACGTACAATAAATAGAATTACAGATTATATGTTTTAACATAATTAATAAAAATGAATAACAGAAAACACAATTTTCTTGTGATAAAAACATACATATTTAATTATTCGTTTGGCGATTCACCGCGTCGTCATTTTTAACCTTTGCCCATTTTTTCCTGTTTGAGCTGGAACGATTTCAGATTCTTGTTTTTTCCTATTTCCACTCCCTTCTCCCCTTTTATAAGAATATGTCTCATAAAGAAAAGTAAACAAAAAATAAATTCGTCAAGGAAGAGAAATTTTTTTTTTTTGCTTGCTTCGTTTTTGATTTTTTGTTATATATATGGAAATAAATAATTTGTAAAAACAACGATTCCACAAAAAATATTTTACAAAAAAAAAAATCAATGGTAAATTGCGCAAACGGAAAGCTTCCGTTGGAGTTAACTGTGTGAAATGAAAAAAGAAAAGGAGAGAAAGAGAGAACGCCGTATATAAACAGAAAAACAAAAAAAATAGTCGCAATAATAAAAATGATTACATTTCTTTGTACATCTAAATAAATATACATTTGTTGAGTTTACATTACATCGAGTATTTTTATTCACTATGTGAATTTCTTCTTTTTATGATATATACATATATTCATTTATACATATATACATTTATACATATATACATATATAATATATATTTCTGTTACTATTTGTGAAACAAACATATATTTGAAATACGAATTGCGCGTATTAGTTTTTTTTTTTTTTGGAGGGAGTATTTCCATTTTAGAAGAAAAAAGTGAAAAAAAAAAAAACGAATAAATAACATCTGTCTTTATCAACATATTTGTTTAAAAATTCAAAAAATCAGTACAAAAAAAAAAAAAACGAAGATAATAATAATAAAAAGAAGGCATTCGTTGTTTTGTTTATATATATGAATGAATCATGTTGTTTTTTCTGTTTATTTTTTAAGTGAAAGAGAAAAACATTACAATTATACACATTTTTTTTGCAGTTTCTGCTGAGTACATATGTGTATATGTATATTTATGTAAAAAAACAGAGTATCTGAAAACATGTGACATTTGGCAAATAATGAGAAAGAGCGTAGATTGCAAATTAAAGAAGTATATATAAATAAAAAAAAAAAAAGGAAACAAGAAGAAACAACAAAAAGAGAACAAAAAGGATACAATATTAAGCATATCATTTTTATGTTCCTATGTATTTTCTTTATTATCGACATAGAGTCTGTAGATGTTTTATGTATTTTGTTTTTTTAAAATAGAGAGTCATTAAACTATTTCCTACCTATTTCATTATTGTATTTTTATCACCGAGTTTATTTATAATCATTGTTTTATATTCATTCCTTTTCTTGTACCGCTTTTCTTATTTTTAGAAAAAAGTCTATATCATGGGATGAAGTGACAATAAATGAACAAGACAAAGAAAGAGGATCAAGAATGAAAATTTTGGAACCAAACACTCCTTTCAATTATAATATGATGGTAACCTAATCTTTTATGAAAATATGTTTCATGCATGATTCTTTTCTTCTGGCATTGTACGAAAATACTATCCCTATATAATGTGAATTACTTTTTATCTTTCATTGTATTTCTAAAATGAAGAATATCTTTATCCGACGTTTACTTCACATGTTAGGCAAGGAAATATTTCATCACTTATTTTATTTATTTTATTTTTTTTGTGTGTATTATTTATAGGATAGTGTATCGGAAGATGAAATATCTAAGATTGGAGAATCCAAAGGAACTAGTGAATCATCAGTAAGATTCTTATAATTTTTTAATTTTATATTATTATTATTATTAATATTTAAAACATATTTTTTGTAGTTTCATTTGGACATAACGTTCTTTTGTAAATATTTATAGATACATTATATATAAATTATATATATATATTTTTCTTTTTAGAACAATGTTGCTAGTGATTTAATAACTAAATTAAACGAGTTGGCAGAAAAGCAAGATAGTAGGAGTTCTTCCAGTAGTGATTTTAAAGAAAAGAGAAAACAACATTACAATGAATACAAGAAGCTTCAAGAGTTACGGTTCGATTAAATTGCTTAAAAAAAAAATATATATATATACAAAAAAAAAAAATATACTTCACAACAGGGCATGCAGTGTTTATACGGAATAATAACAACTCGCATTAATGTACGCGAACTAATATAGTAATAATGTTAAAATTTATATTTGGTGTTTCTTTTTTTAATATTTTTGCATATTTCACTTAACAGACGATCTGGAACGTTTGACCCAATTGATGACAGCAAACTAGATGAAGATGAAGAAACAGAAGAGAGAAAAGAACAGGACTGTGACACAAATCATGTGTCTAATTCCTAGGATTAGGAAACGGCATTTTAACGAAAACAAAAGAAGACTGTTATATGCACATGTGTATGTGCACTTACATATTTGTTTAAAACTTTTTTTTTTTTTTTTTCTACATACTATGTTTTCTGCTAGTTTTTAAATTTCCTTTTATGAATTATTTCATGATTCGACGAGCCTTTTCATATGTCTACTTACCTGTTTATAGACTGGTCGATCGAACTATGAACAAACTGACCAAATGACAAAATCCCATTTAGGTGTTTCATATTCTACTTAAACTACATGGTAGTTTTTAATTTTTTTATTTATTGAACATACTGGAATGTTGGATTAACCAAGCTATATATTATACATGAACATATGAATGTATTTATGTAGATGTACCCTTACATGATTTCATTATTTGTTTGACTTGTACATTTTCATATATGTAGTGTTTCTATGAACTACTCTTTTTGTGTTTTTATTATGTTAAACTTTTAAATTTTTAAAGTAGATAATTTTGTCTTATTTGTTATTTTTATGTGTTTCAAACACAATAAAGAATTTTAAAAGGAAACACAATTGTTCAGCACAAAAAAAGAAAAAGTTATTTCTTATACGTTTTTACCAAAAGAAAAATCAAGTTCGTTTTGATATAGCCAATAACAATTTTAGGGATGGTCCTTACTTAAAATACAAATAACAATACTAAAAGTTGCAAAAAAAATAGTAATAATACTAGAAATATTACATCAAACAAATATGAGTTTTTTTTTTTTTTCAAAATATTTACTATCATGCAGTTGGGAATCGGAAAGATGTAATTGGCAAAGAATCAACTATTACAACAGTAACCGATTTTTTTCTTTATATAGCTCATCAACCAGATAATTGTCGTTTTTTCGCAATAAATATTTCGTATAGTACTATATAAAAAAACTCTTTTTTTATTTCTTTTATCATTTTTGCTCCAACGCGATTTTATAAAACAGAATAATACATAAAACTGTTTTCTCTTGATCTAAAATAAGAATCAGCACAATAGCCTCTTCTTTTCTTTTCTTTTCTTTGATTTCCAATTTCTTTCTTTTTGCGCACATCTGACAATTTTTTTTGTGAGAGTCCGTCGATCATTTGAAAATAAAAATAAAAGTTCAATACATGTTTCAAATAAAAAACAGAGAAGAAAGCTGTGTTGAAAAAATAGTTAATATGCAAAACATGATTCGAAAAATGTTACAAAAAAAAGAAAAAATTAAATGAAGTGTACAAAACAAAATTAAAGAAAAAAAGGAAAAAGAACTATTTCCACTGATCACTTAGAATATTTTACAAATAGAAAATTTCCATTTTTAAAAATGTAGAAAACAAGCATTTAATTTGCTTTCCAAAATAAAACCAGTTGCAATATATACGAGAACGTGTTTTCTTTTTTCTTTTTTTTTAAATTTGTTATATGTTTTTTGTTATTTTTTTCTCTTCAAATGTGTTGATTCATTTAATTTATTAAAAGTGTGAAATAAAGAGAGTTGTCAACTGCTGTTGGAAATTTAATTTGTATTAATTAGGATGGTGTTTCACAATAGAGTTATTTAAATGTGTATATAGTTATTTTTTTTTTTTTTTTTTTTTTTTATTTGTCTTTCTCTTATTGTTTGCACTTTAAAAAAAAAAAAAAAAGGAAAGGTACTTCTTCCATAAACAGATCATATCATACATGTATTTATTATATGTATGTGTTGGAATTAGGAAAAGTTTTTTTTTGTCATAAAACTACTGGCATGTTCGTTATTAATATGTTATTTATCGATATGTTATTTATGATGAGCTAAAGTTCCGATGTCAATATCCAACAACCGTTGTACTGAAGCATTTTTGGTTTTTTTAAAAAAGTAAAGGAAATCATGTGTGATTTAGTACTTTTGTGTAGAGTTAGCGATGGGATGATTTTGGTTGGAACGAATAGCGAAAATAGAATGTTGTCAAATAAAATGGAGTTAAAAAAGATGTGCAAAAAACTGGCAACATTTCCTGAACTTTGTACTGTCACTTCCAATCAAAATAACTACCAGTAAGAAAAAAGAAAAAGGGAGACACATAACAACAACATAAAAAAGAAAGAAAAACAACAGAAAAAATAAAAGAATGCGAACTTTTGATTGTTCATCTATTATTTTATGTAATAAGCGTATAATTCTGTTAATAAATAAATATATGAAATGTGTTACAATATTATATATTATAAATTATGAGACTGAATACCGTTTCCTATTTTTCGGCGAATCATTCTTTTATTTTGTAAAAAGGAAATACTGAGTTTTTTTTTTTTTTTTTTTATGTGTGCAAAAATATACGCTATTATGTTATAATTTGCTAATAATACAGTATATAAATATATAAAATATATAAATATATGAACATTAGAAACGCGCTACTAAAATAGTAGAAAAAAAACAGATGTATATGTTACTAGAGATATGTGAATACCTTTTTCTTTCTTTCAGTTTTCTTATTGACAATGGAATTGCTTACATTGCTATGTTTCCAATAACCTATCCGAAAAAATTGGCTTTTTTATTTTTAAATGATATTTGTAAATTGTTCAACGAAGGTTAGGTCTTCAAGAAATCAAATAAAAAAACAATATGTCATTTTCCTTATATCTATTATATATAATATATATGTATATATAATTTGATTCTATTCAGATGCTGTGCATTTTATGATATTAATTTGTATTCATTTGTTTTATATAGACATTTTTGAGAGAAGTTTTCCTGTTGTTTTTCTTTATGTTGTATAAATATATTTTTCCATTTGCATTTCTTTTTTTCTTTTTTTTATTCATTTCTTTATTCATCCCTTCTTTTATTATTATCCATTTTATTCTTTCGTTTTTATAATTATAATATTTACTTTTCTGTTATTTTTAAAATATTATAGAACTTATGATTCAATACGGGACACATTCCATTGATTATCGATCCATTATAGAGACTATAGAAAAACCCTACTCATTTATAAAATTTGGTAATTTATCTTAAACAAAGGAAGTTAATAGAACATAAGGATTTTTCGATTGACATGGAAATACCACATTCTACATATTTGGTGTGTTTGTTTTGATCTCATTTTCTTTTTTTTTTTTTTTTTTTTTATTAGATAGAAAAATCACAAAGCTTATACAGGAGTATAAGGATCCTCGTTCTAATGTCGCCATAAAAAAATTGAATGACAGTTTAAACGAAGTCAGCAATATTATGAAAAAAAACATAGACGAAATATTATTAAGAGGAGAGAATTTAGAAGGTAAGCTATTGAGTGGGATAGGCAGAAGAAGTGGCATAATAGGAAAAAGAAGCCAAGAACATGTAGCATTTTGTTGTAAACTTATTTGAACAGAAAAAAATAAATATTTTACTATATTTTTTTTCCTTCACTACACACATTTTTTTTCTATTTTTTTTTTCTCTTAGATGTTGGGAGGAAAGCATACAACTTAAAATATGAATCGGAAAAGGTATGTACATTTTCTCAGTTTAAGTTTTAACAATATAAGTTACAATTTCAAGGAAGATATTTCAAAAATAACTTTATTTCTTTTCCTTTCTTTTTCTCTCTATCTCTGTATCTATCTCTCTCTCTATCTCCTTCTATTCCATTCCATTCTATTCGTTTCTTTTTTTTTCTTTTCTTTTTTTTTCTTTTCTTTTTTTTTCTTTTCTTTTTTTTTCTTTTCTTTTTTTCAGTTCAAGAAAGCATCAAGAGTATTAAACCTTAGGTACAATATGTATCATTATGGAATATTGATTGCAGTATGTTTTATATTTTTTTTAGTTGTTGTATTTAAAATATATTTTTAAATTAGTTTTTTGATTTTTTATTTTTTTTTTGTTTTTTTTTGTTTTTTTTTTGTTTAGTTTGTGGCTTGCAATTTTACTTTTGAATATGATTTTAATAAGTAATACAAACACATACATATTTATATATATATATTGGTGCATAAACATGTGTGTTTAACAATTTTGAACTTATAAAAATTTGTACAACGGTTCGGTGTTATTGAATATGGTTTTAATTGTCCATTTTATTACGACCCTAATAATTCAGTTAAGTTCATGAATAATTATAAACTTCAGGTATGTATATTCTACAATTAGAGAAATTGCAAAAAGTTTATTCTAATATTTCTTAATCTAAAAAAACTCTGTCAATATATCCTTTTGTTGCTTTTTGAGCATTATAGGAAATATATAATTTATGAAACTTTTGTTTATTTATATGTAAATTTATTTAGTTATAGATAGATATATATATTTGTACATTGTGTACATATATTCTACATATTATTTTATAAAAAGATGAGAAATTTATATTTTGAATTTTTTATTTGCTTTTTACTCGTATTAATTCTTTATTTTCAGACGTCGAAACTGTACAACAATTTTTCTCTATTCAAATAAAATGAATACAATCTGAATACAACCGTAATACAATACATTATCTGTGTAACTACATACTATTATTTTATAGATCAATTCTTTAAATTTATTAACAACTATGTGAATGACTAATGTGATACGATATGTTGTACGTTTCCAACTTGAACATTTTCTACTCTAGATTTTGTTGAACTAGATAATGAGCAAATGTCATAAATAGTTTTGTTGAAACTTTTTATTTTTTTACGTCTGTATATCTGTTTTATATGTAGTTTTTTTTGGGGGGCTATTCGTTGTTTATTTGTGTGCATCAAATAAAGCTGCGTTCGCAATGATCTGGTTTATTTATTCTATGGTTGATAATATACTAGGAACGAAGAAGAACTCATTTATCCAGTAGATGTATTTGTATTTGTGACATATCTATAGTTCTCCTCGATAAGAATTATGATATTTTGAAACAACAATCTCTAAGAACCGTATTTTAACAAAGGAAAAGCTGCAATTTCCAGTAATTTCCTATAATTTTTTTTTAACTCGTTTGAATGCAATAAAAAAAAAAAAAAAACTAAGAAGTGAAATGTATAAATAAATACATAGATCAAAGATTTATTGTTGTAGAAAAACATGTGTGATATATAAAAATGTAACTATATAGAATTGTTCTACGTAAAGAAACGAAAAAAAAAGAGAGAGATAAAGAGAGAGACAAAGAAAGAGACATAGAGAGAGATATAGAGAGAGATATATAAAGAGCTGTTATTTTTATCAAGAACTGGATATCATACTCATGTCCATTTTTCCTTTTTCAAAATAATGAAGTGCTCTATATGGTTCCTTTGTATGGTTCCATTATTTTTCAATTCGTTAAAGGACGTCAAAGTAAGTGGAAATTCATCGAATGAGGTAAAAGCACAAAGCAACGAGAGCCGTGGAGGCAAAGGAGGTATGGATAAATACACCGACCATTTAAAAAAAAAATTTCATTTACCCGTAGAAAGTGAAGGTACCGTGAAAACACAACAAGAAGTTGAGCAACGATTTAACGCAGAAAGTGAGTTTGAACAATGTATGAACTTAATCGAAAAAGAATTCAAAGAAAAAACGGATGAGGGGAGTAAGAAGATCCGAGAAGAAATGGAAAAGCTTTGTTTCGAAAAAAAAAAAGAGGACGTAATGGAAGAAGAAGAAGAAGAAAAAAAAAAAAGACAAAAAGAAAAAGAAAGAGAGAAAGAGAAAAAAGAAACTTCTGCTATGGAAGAGAATTACGAAGAAAAAAAGAAAAAAGAAATTATATCTAAACTGGGGTTATCCAGTAAAATCGATATTCCATTACGTATATTAGAAGAATCGTTAGCAGAAATAAAAAATTGCTCCCGAAATTACAGAGAACATTGTCCACTAAATTGGAAATTAGATTCCGATAATATTACTTGCATTGCTCCTGATTCTTATATAGGTCCTTGCGAAAAAAGAATGAGCAGTGCCATTGACATTACCGGAAAAAAAAAGAAAGAAAAAGAATGTTCATTTTTTTGGAGATGTGAGAACAATTGTGTTCAGGATATGGAGAATTTTGTATGCCCGTTATACTGGGAACAGATAGATGATGTAACTTGTCAAGCCCCAAGTAATTACACCGGCAAATGTCTCAACACAATGAAGTTTGGTAGTATGGAGAATAAAGAGAAAGTGATTTATTCGAATTTATGTGATGTTATGTGGCCTTGTAAGGCAAAATGTGAGCATGATTATTCGGTGCTCTGTCCGGAAGGGTGGCTTGAAAAAGAAAAGGAATATTGTGTTGCCAGTAACTTATATAAAGGAAACTGCGATAAAATATTACATTTAAAAAATTTTGATAGATCGATGAAGGAAATGTATGAAGATAAATGCAACTTTAGTTATCCTTGTGTTAATACGACGTGCGAAAAAAATTATGACGATATGTGTCCTAATCTGTGGATTCCAGTAAACGACAATGAATGTGCGCCATCTGAATATTATAATGGCAATTGTAAAGAGAACTATATTTTTAAAAAAAAAAATATAGAAGAAAAAAAACAGTTTGAAAAATTGTGTAATGTATCTTATTCGTGTTTACAAAGTTGCCAAAGGGATTATTCTTCCAACTGCCCCATTGGGTGGAAAGAAACTTTGGTATACTGCCTTGCACCTAGTACTTATAAGTATGACTGTAAAAAGACAATGCGTAAAAATTTGAAAGAAGTTGAAAAAATTCAAATTAGTAAAAAATGTCACGTATTCTGGCCTTGCTCTAATTATGAAGTTTTGTTAAAACACTTGCTACATGAAAATATGTCCGAACAAGACTATATCTCCATTCTAAACGGACCCATAGATACATTAACTGGTGAAGTGATAAGTGCATAATGGTCTTGTAGATATTGTCCCAAAACAAGTAAAATCCACTTTAATAACTTAACTAAAATGAGTACTCTTACTTACACGTAAGTACCATTTGTTATACATACTATATTAAAAATAAAAAGATCTATGTTCAATGAATTAGTTCCTATTGCGGTGTATATATATAAAACACACATAGGAGTTCTTTCCATATATTCCATTTTTATAAAACACGTTGTGTATTTTATTTAATCATATTCCTTCCTCCAGAATTCTTTATAATTTTCCAGAATTTTCCAGAATCTTCCAGAATCCTAATGTATCTCGTTTTATCTTATTTCATTTGAAGTGATTCCGCAGCAAGTAAATTCCTAAGAAACGAAAACTCTTTTTCCATTTACATATTTCATTCTTATTTTTGTGTCAATTTTTTTTTGTAACGGCAATTAACTGAATTAAACTACCTTTCACAATGCGATTGCTTATTAAACTTTAAAACAAAATTAAAAACTATTCCATTAGAACTGCGTCCGAAAAGAAATGCATAAAAACTAATTTTAGCACGTCTATGTTTTGTCCCCATCTATTTGAACCATATAATAAGAAGACATACATAGGAACCATACATAAGAATCATACATAGGAACATACATAAGAATCATACATAAGAATTATACATAAGAATTATACATAATTCCAATATGTGAACAGTTGATAAATGTTTTTTTCTCTAAATTAATCTTTTGTCCCCTATCTCCTTCCCACTTTTTTTTGGCAGCAGTTATAACCGTGTATATTCATTGTCAAACCCTAACATGCTGTCCATTTCGACTTCTCATTCAGGTGTCTACCACTGTACTCGTCCTTCTGCACATGATTTTAAACCAATGAAAGTGAAAAACCTCTACAGAAAGAAAAAAAAACTTTCAATTTTTTTGTCATATTCTTTTAACGAACTATTTGATTATATACACACCGACAAACTCATTGACTTCTCACTTATGTCGTTCGCCAGAACTACCATTTTGTTTTAAGTGTGTTTTTCTCATGAGTAGAATATTGGATTCAGGTTGAAAACTTTTTTTTTTTTTTTTTTATGATCATTACTGAAACATACAGTACAGGTACGTGCTTTTAAAAAAATAATGCTTATTTTTGCAAATATTTTTCTGATAAAGTTGACAAGGGTATTTCCCATTGGATGGTTTATTTTTCTTTGAGGATTGGCAATGTCAACAAATGTATGAAAAGTAAAATTAGAAAAACAAAAATAAAAAACAAAATCATTATCCCCAAAAAAAATAGAATTAAAAATGCACAAACTATAAAAAAAAAAAAAAAAAATATATTTTCTCTTGTAAACAATTCCATTAACCAGATCAATACAACCGAATGTTGCCTGTAATGAAATAATATTTCGAAAATGTAACAAGGAGGTCCTTTTGTTTGTGAAAACGTTTTTGTTTATTTTAACAAGGAAAGTTCAAAAATTTTTTACCTCCCCGATTGCTTCATTTGAATATATTTCGGAAAATAAAAAAGTTTAAACAATTGTATGATTGAAAAAGAGGATTGCTAATATTATGAACTATCAACAAATCAAAATCAGAAGTAACACTATTGAACGTAACTACTTTCGTGTATTGTTCTTAAAATAAATTGATTATTTATAACATAGACAAGTATAACAAAATTTGGTGTTTTTAATTTTTTAATCCGTAGGATTTTTTTTTTTTTTTTTTTGTTGTTTCCACATAAAATCTTTTTTGAACGTGCTTCCAAAATGAACATTGCCATTGACGAATTTGGACAACCGTTTGTAATCCTGAAGGAGGAAGAGAAGAAACGGATTCGAGGTATTGAAGCGCATAAAAGTAATATTTTGGCTGCTAAGGTTGTAGCGGATATTTTGAAAAGCTCCTTAGGTCCACGGGGAATGGATAAGATTATTGTTACCGAAGATAATAATGTTACAGTGACGAATGACGGAGCAACTATTTTAGACAAAATTGATGTGAAACATGAATGCGCGAAATTATTAGTGGAGTTATCAAAAAGTCAAGATAATGAAATTGGAGATGGAACAACTGGTGTGGTTATTATTGCGGGGGCTTTATTAGAAGAAGCATATTCGTTAATTGATAAAGGAATACACCCTTTACGAATTGCCGATGGGTTTGAAAATGCTTGTAACATTGCATTAAAAGCAATTGAAAAAATTGCAGTAAGCGTTGATATTGTAAAAAACGATTATGAGGTTTTAAAGCAGGTAGCTTGTACTTCTCTCAGTTCGAAAATTGTTTTTAGCAAAAAAGAATTACTATCCCAAATTGTTGTAGATGCTGTTTTATCTGTTGCTGATATGGAAAGAAAAGATGTTCGATTTGATTTAATTAAGATTGAGGGAAAACCGGGAGGACTTTTAGAAGAATCTACTTTAATTAAAGGAATTGTTTTAAACAAAGAATTGTCTCATTCACAAATGCAAAAAGAAGTCCGGGATGCGAAAATTGCTATTTTAACATGTCCGTTTGAGCCTCCTAAGCCCAAAATTAAGCATAAGTTAAATATATCAAATGTGGAAGCTTACAGGGATTTACAGGTTTTGGAAAAAAAATATTTTTATGACATGGTTGCAGCTTTGAAAAATGCAGGAGCCAACTTTGTAATTTGTCAGTGGGGGTTTGATGATGAAGCAAATTATTTATTATTGAAAGAAAACATTCCAGCTATTCGATGGGTTGGAGGAATGGAGATGGAGTTAATTGCCATAGCCACAGGTGGGAAAATCATTCCAAGATTTGAAGATATTGATGCTTCAAAATTAGGAAAAGCCGATTTGATTAGAGAAGTTACTCAAGGAACAGTTAATAATCCTTTAATTTATATTGAGGGTTGTTCCAATACGAAAGCTATTACTCTTTTGTTAAGGGGAGGAAATCAAATGATAATTGATGAATGTGAACGAAGTGTACATGATGCACTGTGTTCTGTACGAAATTTAATTCGAGATAACAGAATTGTTCCCGGAGGTGGTTCGGCGGAAATCTATGCAGCTGTAGAGATTGAAAACGAAGCCGATAAGTGTAAAGGAGTTGAACAATATGCCATAAGAGCTTTTGGAAATGCTCTTTTGTCTATTCCTTTAAATTTATGCAATAACATGGGATTAAATAGTATTGACATTATTTCTGAAATTAAAACCAAAATAATTAAAGATAAGGTGAAAAACTTGGGTATTGACAGTTTGAATTATAAAGTGGGTGATATGATAGAAAGAGGTATTTTCGAGACATTTAATTCAAAATACAATCAATTATCTCTTGCCACACAAGTGGTTAAAATGATTCTCAAGATCGATGATGTTATAGCACCCAATGACTACGCATGAGGAAGTGGTCTTTTTACCATGTAACCGGAAGTTTTTAAACACGGTGTCGCCACGATCAGTATGGTATGGTTCTCATGTATATGTGAATAAGCATACATGACGACCTTCTATGTAACAGCATTATATTGTTCTGCAGATGAACGAACTTATTCAAAATGGCTTTTATCATAAAACTATTATATATTCTTTCCGTTCCTGCTCCTTTTTTTTTTTATTTTTTTTATTTATTTTCTTTTTGCTTATTTTTACGTGCTACATATAAAAGTACAATGGTAATGTTTTGTTTCTTTAAGAATACTCATTTGCTGTCTTTTTCTGTTTTTGCATAGTCAAGATAAAAACTTATAATTCATTCCATTTTTATGTTCATTTCTTCCAATAAATGTGTTTCACTGTAATTTTTGGTTTATAACTTATTCATTGAATTGTCAATAACAACGTTTTTCCAATTCCATTATAGAAGATTAAAACTCCTTCTGTCACATTTTCCTTTCGTAAATAAGTACATATGTGAAAACTCTAGTTTTTTCCACGTTCAGTAATTAACTGAGAACAAGTCATACCGTTAGTGCAATTCTTGTATACTATTTTTATTCTTTTCGTAATGCAATAAATGGTTATTTAGGTATATTTTGTATATTAGAAATGAAAATGTTCCAATGAATTGTATATTCTTATCGTATTACAATAAATCGTTATTTAGGTGTATTTTGCATATGAGAAATGAAAATGTTCCAATGAATTGTATATTTTTATCGTGGTACAGTAAATGATTATTTAGGTGTATTTTGTATATGAAAAATGAAAATGTTCCAATGAATTGTATATTCTTATCGTAATGCAATAAATGGTTATTAAGTTGTATTTTGTATATGAAAAATGAAAATGTTCCGATGAATTGTATATTTTTATCGTGGTACAGTAAATGATTATTTAGGTGTATTTTGTATATGAGAAATGAAATGTTCCAATGAATTGTACTTCATGTACAACACAAGGTCCAAAATGCTGTTACCAAAAAAAAACGTGCACTTGGTGTTTTACAGGAAAGGACATTTGAATAATATATGATAAATGTCTCGGATGAAAACATTTATCTAACATAAAGAACGTGTTTCCATTTGTGGGGAAGACGTTTGTTTTAAGCACATGTTTTGACCGTTGTCATAAATATTCATAATACAACAGTTGTACCCAGTAGAGACGAACAAAAAATAATAAGAAAGTGTACTTTATGAAATGGGATACCACTGCCCAAGTTTTGATTCACAAAAAAGAATGTTCGAAACAAACGGTTAGCTCATGCTCGTTACCCCTCAAAAAAAAAGTGGAATGCTCGATGGTAAAAATTTTAGATGAAAATACATTTCTATGTCGTTTCCTTTTTATGATAAAGATGTTGTTCGAAAAGAATTACAAGAAAGAAACAAATTAAAAAGACAAGAATGATTAAAATAGCAGCGCGAGTAAAAAACATAAAATGATTTTGCATTTTTATAGTTACTTTTGTACTAACAGTTTCCATGTATATCTATTTGTTTTTTTTCATTTTTAACTCGCTTTCCCTTAAAAAAAATGAATGCACCTGTTTGTCGTACCAATATGTGGGGCAAGTACAATTACTACGACTGCTACTAGCCTTTTCAATGCGAAATATGACATATCCACAATATATTCGATAATGATATGCATACCGTTATATGCTCAAAGTGAATAAATTAGAAAAACTGAATTTCTGATAAAACAAAAACATACCTGTTTTCAAAAGAATTTTAAAAAAAATTAAAAAAAAAAAATTGTATACAAATAAATAAGCCATAAATTCCGTTTAATATATGTTTGAATGTAAAATTTCAATTTTCTCTTAAAAAAGTTGCATAACACAAAAAAGAAATGTTTGGAATGAAACAAAAACAAAATAGTTATATGAAACATAATACATAATAAGTATCTATTGAGAATTTATAAAGATATATAAATATATATGTATATAGTTTTAACTCTTGGGTCATTTATTAGTATATAATATAAATTTCATTGTATTTCAGATATACACAACATAGTTATATGTAGTAAAAGTTGTCCGTATGCCTTATGCGTGCATTCTAAAGTAGTTTGTATTGTGTATAGTGTTATTTGTGTGTCCTGAGGGAACATTTACATATATTGCCTGTTCCACCTTATTTTGTGATTGTCCTGGGCCAAGTGTTATATGATTAATGTTTTTTATAATTTGTTTCGAATTTCCTTCAGCTGGTGTACCTATAACATTCGAAGTACATGAAGAAGTAGATCCATCTCTAGTATTAGTTATTGTGCACCTACTCTGATTGTCATAATTATATACAATTGTGGGTTCTTGTTTATTACTACTTGTGATTATATACTTAATTGGAGCAATGAATATTTGTTTATTTATCAAGGTTCTGTTCCTATTATCTTCCGATTCTATATTTGTGATATCTATCTGTTTTGTTTTCTTTAATAAACCTTTATTTTTATCACCTGTTACACTATCAGATGTTTCTGTGTAATAAACAGTACATTTGTCCCCATCTGTTTCAGTAGCAATAATTTTTTTATTAGATTGTTCGTGTTCTGCTTGTGATTTGGGTTTTTGTTTGTCTTCATCTTTTTTTTTTTCATCTTCTTTCTTTTCATCTTCTTCTTGTTCAACTTCTTCTTGTTCAACTTCTTCTTGTTCAACTTTTTTTACTTTTTCTTGTTCATCTTCTTTCTTTTCTTCTTTTTTTTCATCTTCTTTCTTTTTATCTTCTTTCTTTTCATCTTCTTTCTTTTCATTCTTCTTTTTTTTTC
>LSRZ01000126.1:1176-32001 GCA_001625125.1 Haemoproteus tartakovskyi | reverse complement strand
ATCTTATTTTATTTTATCTTATTTTATTTTATCCTATTTTATTTTATTTTATGTTATTTTATGTTATTTTATGTTACTTTAATACATCATATAAGGCATTTTTTAAAAAAAATGATTTTTTTTTCTTCCTTTTGAGGAAACAGACTTTTGTTTAATACTAATACTTTATAATTTTGATTTTTAAATAAAAGATATCTTTGTAAAACATAAGGAAGAATATGAGAAGAATTTAAAAACATATTTTTTTCAGAGATACATTCAATTATCAAATTAAAATCTTCTATATAAAGTGGAACAAAACAATTATATATTTGTAAATTACTCACTTTACAATTTAATTCATTTAACATATCAAACACTTGGTTAACAAAATTAAAGTCAATTATATGTTCTGTTACCAACTGTTGTATATCATGTTCTTGTTTTTCTAAAATAGAAAAACAAAATTCCCTTCTTCCATAAACAAAAGCATTTCTTTCATTTTTTAACAAACTGCACTGAAAATAATCAACAAAATTTAAAATCGAAGAATCTATATATGTTTTATTTAACCAAGATGATAATACATTATTCTGAAAATACATTTGTAAATCTTTTACAAAAAATATATAATCCCCATAAGAAATAGAACTGTTATAATCTAAAACTCTGATTATTAAGTTATTTACAAAATTATTTAAATCAAAAACTAATTGCTTATTTAAATGTTCTTTAGGTATAGGTAATCTTAATAAATTTAATATTAAATCGTGAATATTATGTTTATTAAAAGATACGATTTTTATTCTTTGTAGTAATATATATAAATCATCATTTTTAAGAACAACACCAAAATAACATAGGCACCTTAAAATGTTCGTTAATTCTTTTAAATTATAATTGTTTACATTTTTACAGATATATTGTATAATTTTTTTTATTTTCTCTACATCTCTTTTTCTCTTATCTGTTAACCGAAATAATAGTTTCAATATTTTCGTGCCATAATGGTTTCGATGAACACATGACATTTCCTTTCCCTTATATTCTAATTTGCTGCTTATAATATGTTTGTCCACATTTTGGTGGATACATCTGCTGACAGTTTTGTTGAATACATTTTTTTCCTCCCCTATAAATGTATGATTCTCCACTGTCATATTTTCCTTTTCCCTTTCCAGTTCTTCCTTTTCCTTTTTCTTTTCATTTTCTTTTACCTTGTTTTTTTCTTTTACATGGCTGGTTTCTTCTTGATCAGTAGAAATTACACATTCTGTATTTAAAGAGAAACCATTTTTATTTTCCGTACAAAGATTTCTGCATTTTTTATTCTGTTTTATATAAGTATAATAGAAATGTCTTCTAATATTTAATGAAAAGTTTGTATAATTCCACCTATAAATGTTAATTCTCTGTAGGGTGAAGGAAATAAAGGAATTGTTGTTGAAAGTGGTAAAAAGTTGTGATAATAAAAAAAACAATATACATATATATATATATATATATATATAGAGAGAGAGAGAGAAAGAGAGAGACAAAGAATAAGCAAGAAAAAAAAATAGAAAGACAAAGACAAGAATAAAAAAAAAAAAAAATTACTCATTAAGAACGGTCTATCAAACATATTTGACATATATATATATATATAATCTTATAGAGTATTTCAAAAAATGACATGGAAACAATCGACATGATGAAAAGTTCTTATAACAGTATAACACTTACTTGTCTCAGTATACGTACAAATACGCCATTGTATCCAATATTTAGGGAAATCGAATTTATGCTCATAATTTTTCATATTTTTAAGAACACAGTAAGAAAAAAACATATCCAAAAAACTAAACAGAATATCAACAATTTAAAAGATTCTTAACAGTTTTAGCATTTGTTCCAATTTCAAAAATCTGCATATAGAAGTTTTTTAAATATTTATGTTTATATTTATATGTTTATACTTTTTTATTTTTTTAATCTTCATTTTCTTAATATATATATATATATATTAATTTTTTTTTGTTTTTTTGTTTTTTTTGTAAACTACACGTTTTAGAAATTATCTGTTGTGCATTTTAATTTATTTTTACAATATGCCAACATCATATCTCATATAAATATTTGTAAAAAAAATAATAGATGACAAGGGATGATTTATAATGCTTACAATGTTAATTACAGTTTTATAATGCTTTTTTTTTTGATAGATAGAAAAAAACTTTCATGTGTTGTAAGCAGTCGTATGATTTCTTTATATATATATATATATATATATATACATATATTAAGTTTTTAAGGAAAGGCCTAACAGTAAACTAATGAGACATTGTTTATACATAAATGCATATATTTATTTATAGGGGAATAAAATGAAAACACTATTTTTTTGTTTTTACTTTATTATGTATATCTATTTAATAGAAGGAATACTCATGAAAAAGTCACACTTTTTATTTTTAAATCAACAAATGCACACCCCCAAAAACAGGAGAGGTAATAAACTGTTCTGTTACAAGAAAAGAGTGAAAGCTAGTGAACTACGGAAGTTATCAACGGAGGAATTAGAAAAGGTACCTTTTCGATTATAACTATTTTCATTTAGAAATGTAGATCGTTGGTTGTGTTCTTTTATATTTTTTATGTTTTTTTTTTCTTTTTTTAAACATGTCCCTTTCATACAAATTTTTGTTTGTACATTTTTCATTTGTACATTTTTCATTTGAAATTCATTTTTGTTCTTATTAATTTAATTTCTTATACACCTTATTGTTTAGGAAATAGTAAAGTGCCGAACAGACATTCAGATATTTCAGCAACAAGGTTTTTACGACATTCACAATTATAACATTAAATATGAAAAAAAACGCAAGGAGAAAACTAGCACAACTCTTGACTATTTATTATGAGAGATATCTAGACAACAATATAAGAATTAAAACTTGAATTTTTTATTTTTTATTGTTTCAAAATTTCCTAATATACAGAAAAAGAAACTCTGTAATTTCTTTAGATAATAAAGACACTTACAATATATATATTTATATTTGTATGTGTAAAACATATACGCTTATTTTTTTCATTTTTTTATTATTTTCAAACATTTGTAGAAATCTTAGAAAAAAAAACATGTTTTGGAAAATTCATTTAATGATTCACCCATTGTTGGTTGTACATTCCCCTTTTCATTTTTTTGTCATTTTTTAAAATGTAGGGAGTGATGAAAAAGATGTATCTGTACAGTGGATTTTAATCTTTGTTCTTTTTTGCTTATTAATTTTTATATGAATCTATATTTTAAAAACATCAATTTGAAAAAGGATTTCAAAAAGTTTTCTTATTTAATTTAATTTATTTATTTATTTTTTTTTTTTTTTTTTACAACGTCACAGTTTTTTTCTGTCTCAAATTTTATTCATAATTTTTTTTTTTTTTTTTTTTAAATTACATTGATGGAATAAAATTTGAAAAATCACATGGGAAACAATTTAATATGCATCTATTTTTTACTTCGTTTATCAATTTTTTTTTATCACTCTGTTTATAAATTTGTTTATCAATTTGTATATCAATTTGTAAATCAATTTGTATATCAATCTGTTTATCAATTCACTTGTCATTGCATTTGTCCTTCAATTCATTTATTATTTCATTTATCAGACTTTTTACATTTTTTTAAAAGTATCAAGAATTGTCAACTGTTATTTTCAAATCATGGTTGGATTTCTTATCTTTTTAATTTAATTCCAATTTTTTTTTTTTTTTTTTTAATATTTTTAAGGTTGTTTTAATTTCTTGTTTCATCATTTAATTTCTACAAAAGCTGTTCACCTAGACTATTTGTTTTACGAATCTTATAACTGTCAATATTTGTTTCAGTGTTTGTTTCAATATTTGTTTGTGTACATAATGACAACAGTTAAGATAAAGAAACAAGGAAAATGGAAAGGTGGTTTGAAGAGAAAGTCTCTACGACAAACTTTGTCGATCATAAAAAACAAAACTCAAAAGGGGAATTTTATTTCATTCTATGACAGATTAAAACATATTAACGATAAAGAAAAACTGGAAGATGAATTTTTATTTTATAAGGATAACAAACATTTAAAATCATTAAAACTAGACAAAACTTCATCTGTGAATCTCGATGGTAAAAGAATCGAAAAACTAAGTATTGTCTGCTTTTATTTTATTATTTTATTATTTTGTTTTGTTCTGTTTTGTTCTGTTTTGTTCTGTTTTGTTCTGTTTTGTTCTGTTTTGTTCTGTTTTGTTCTGTTTTGTTCTGTTTTGTTCTGTTTTGTTCTGTTTTGTTCTGTTTTGTTCTGTTTTGTTCTGTTTTGTTCTGTTTTGTTCTGTTCTATTTTATTGAGCCAATTAAGTTTCTTTCTTTTTTTCAACTTTTACTTTCACCTTTCATTTTAACCATTTATTTTTACCATACATTTTTATCATACATTTTTCACCTTTCATTTTTCATTTTTCATTTTTCACCTTTCACATTTTATTAGAGCTAAAAGAAACGAAGTTTGCAGAAAGGTTAATGTCGTTGAAGCACAGTTGCTTCAATTCCGACTTTAAAAAATGTTGTAACATATTACAACCGTATTCGACGAATTTAGTTTTAATGTTACTGAACAAAGAAAAAATATTCGATACAATATTACATTATATAGAGAAAACAAAAATAGAAAATAACGAAACATATTTTTATCAGTTGTTAGTTGCTTTAATAATTGAATTAAAAGATGAAAGTGCCAAATTCTTAACAAAAATATTAAAAGTGTTGTATTCCAAGATATCATTAAAAAGATTAGACTTACTAGAAGAAATATTTAATAGTTATGCAAATATATTTCGTGTTATGAGAAAAAGCATTTTGAAAAATATAGAGAAATATATAAAAGTGTCCTTACCTGTATTATGTCATAATAGTCCTATAATCAAAATTTTTATTTCAGATAGTTTTTCGTATTTGTTAAAAAAATTATCTTTACATAATCTTATTCTCTGTTTTAGTGAAATTTTTCGTTTTTCAAATCATATAAAAAATATAAAGTTAAACAGATATGCAGATACCGTTAGTTTACTTTTAATAAATTCGTTAAAAATTGATAACAACAGAATATCCAGTAAAATTTTGCCTTTATTAAAATATATAATTTCCTCAATTATTCTGAAAGAAACATATTATTGTGAAGAGACGGGAATTATTTATAAACCTTTACAAATAGAAAACTGGTATTTTGTGCAAAGAGTATGTTATTTCTTTTTTGTAGAATTGTACGATTTTACGAAAAACGGAACATATGAGTTTCTACAACCTTTTGTAAATTTTGTTTTAAATAAATATTCGAAACTGTTTAACAAATACTACAATTTTACACTTCATTATGAAGAAAACAGTCATGTTAAAGAAAATACATTCAAGCAAGAAGAAGAACAAGAAAAGAAACAAGAAAAGGAACAAGAAGAGGAACAAGAAAAAGATGTTATGCAAGAATCAAAACATAAAGAAATTTCTGAAAAAAAAGAAACCATTCAAAAAGATAAAAATTATTTGTTGAATTCCTTAACCTTTATAAACAGCATTTTTTGCACGACAGTTAATATTTTTTTAAAGAATATATTATATATATGGATGCGGACAGAAGGAGAAATGAAAAAAATGATAATAGAAACTCTTATGCTGGAACTCAACAAATATGTAGAGAAAGGGAAGCAATTAAAGTTGAATATTGTGACCTTTATCTTTTTGTTTTATGTATATGAAAACATATTCTTTGTGTTAAATCAATTTGCTTGTACTGGAAAAAACATTAAAATCCGGAAAGACGGAAGAACAAAACTGCAAGAAGAAAAAGAAGAAGAAGAAACAGAAGAAGAAGAAGAAACAGAAGACAAAACACTATTACATAAAACGAAAGAAGAACGAAAGAAAGAAAAGCATCAAAGAATAGACCAAGCGAACCATTTGTTTACCTATTTCATAAAAAGTTTCATGAATATAATTAATGAGTTAGAAACAGACAAGCTCAATACATTGCAGAATTGTTTACAATCATTTTTCAGCCTTAACATTAATCATTTCTTACAGTATTATGACTTATTTGACTTTGAGGTCTGTGCGAACGAGTTGGTACAATTTTTTGTAGTACATTTGTATCATCAAAAAGATTTATACAAAATGTGTCTTTTAGAAGAAAAAGAAGAGGGAGAAAATGTAAAAAATGTAGAAAAATTAGAAAATATAGAAGATGTAGAAGACGTAGAAAAATTAGAAACTGTAGAAAATGTAGAAGACGTAGAAAAAGAAAGCAAACACATATATATATCTACAAATAACATAAACGTTCTGTCTTCTCAGGAACAAATTTTAAAAACAGAAGAAAAAACAAAAAAACAAAAGGATCAATTTTTACAAAACTTATATCTTTATAACATACACATTTTAAAAGACATAATTGAAAAGACGCAGCTTTTCAATGGTAAAGGAAGAGAAAAACTTCATATACAAAAGACAGACACCTGTACCTATATGGAAAAAATACAAAATACGGAAACAGCTCAGCAACTTTTCTATTTGCTTTTGAAACAAATCGAAGAAGCTATTTCTATTTTAAGAAACATAGAGAACATTTCAACGGAACAGTTTGCAAATGTTCTGTTGAAAAATGAAAATAAACATATCAATTTAGTGAAGAAAATAATGCCATTATTATTTCATGTTGTTAATTTATTTGTAGAATTGAATCAACAAAGAATTCTGTTTACACCTAATGAAAACACGGATTTTATATCGTCGATTTTGGCTATGGGAGAATTTCTTTTAACATTAAAATCTAAAATTTTTTGTAATGAACACATAGAAATCAAATATAATAAAACAAAGATATATATAAATATGATTATATTTGATTTAACTTATTTATTGTTACTTTTATCAAAAAAATACACTTCTAAAATAAAAAATGTAGGAGCTACGGTTTCTACATTCTTTATACAATTCTTAAAGCAGTGGAACCAATACGATATTTTTATAACCGATTTTAATAAAAAATTTCAAAAAATTATTGGATACTTGTTGAAATCAAACTATTTAAAAATGGAAGAAAAAAAAGAAGAGGAAATAATTCAGTATTTTAAAATTTTAAAAAATCTTCTTCTTTTTCATGATGTAATTGATAGAACAGAAATTTTACAAGCGGCTCGATTTTTGACAGAAGTATACATACAAATAAAAAAAGAAACAAAGTATAACGAAATAAAGTATAACGAAATAAAGCATAACGAAACAAAGCATAATGAAACAAAAGAACAAAAAATGAATTCACAAAATTATATATGTTGGAATAATGTTTATAATATAACACAAACACTTTTCCGAAGTTTTTTATATTTAGATGCACATAATTTTTTGGCTACATATGAAAATGTATATGCCTCAAGTGTATCAGATGTGGTACTCTATTTTGATAACTTGTTCACGTTTTATCATTTAGATGAACGTTTTTTTAAACTGTTATCAAAATTCTGTATTACTGAATTGTTTATGTTATTAAATGTAGACTTTTCTATAATACCAAACAGTGTGATATCATGTATTAAAAATTATTTTATTAATTTTGAAAAAAACAATAAAGAATATGATTCAAAAGAGTATCGATTAAAAACTTATGTTTTGTTTTTAAAGAATTTATGTAAAATTAGTAAAAGAAAACTATTGTCTCTTCAAGAAAAGAATATCAATAATGAAGAAAACAACAAATGTCAGTTTTTAGAGAATTCTTATTTAAAGAAAAAAAATCCCAAAATTGTAGATAACAATTCAGATCATGAAATAGATCAAAATTTTCTTAATGAAGAAGAAGATGAAGAAGAAGATGAAGAAGAAGAAAAGGATCAAGAAAAGGATGAAGCAGGGCAAGAAGAAGAAGAAAATGATGAAGTCGAGCAAGAAGAAGAAAAAAAGGATGAAGTAGAGCAAGAAGAAGAAGAAAAACAAAACAAGATTAACAAAAATGAGATAAACAATGAAAAAATTACTGCAGTTGAAAACCATGGTAGAAAGAATTGTGAAAGTGAAAAAGAAAAATGGACTGAATCGAACCTTGATAATAATGTAGAAAGAGAACAGGAAAAACTTTTTATAAAATTTAATGAACATATAGAACAATGTGAACAAGAATTGCAAACATATTTTTATAAAAAGGAAAGTACATATTTTTTAAATAGGGGGAGGAACAAAGGAACTTTCGAAAATTTCCGAAAGAACATTTACTCTTTTATCAGTTCCATTTTTTCTGTTCCTTCGATTAATATTTCGAATGAACATTTTAAGAAATACATTCTGAATTTTTATATTTGGATGTTGACACATATAAATGAGTCATGTCAAAGTAAAATGGATATCAAAAAAAATGAAAAATGGATCTCTTTTTTTTTTGATATAATGAGAAATGTACATCAGTTGACTAATCAAAACTTTGGAATGAATGTCTCAGAAGAAGATTATTACAATAAAGATAGCACAAACTTACAAATGGAAAAAAACGATGAGGTATATTATTTGCTTCAAAAAATTCATGCTGCAATAAAAATATTGATCAGCCGGTTCTTTTGTAACATTTTTAATTTAAAAATAGAACATATTGTGAAACTTGTTAACCTTATAGCATTCTACAACACAAATGTACACAATTATGAAGAAGAAATAATAAGCCTTTTGAAAAATACACAAACAAACTTTACCAAGTTAATATTAAATGTAAAAGAAGAAGATTCCGACGTAGTTATACCCATTTTAATCAAAATCATTTTCTGTATATTAAAAAACGAATTGAAAAAAAAATATTTCAAGTTCCGAAAAAATGTCGTTTTTTACACATCTGTCATAGAAAAAAATAAACATTGTTATATTTTCATATCTATTTTTCATTCTCTTGTTAATATTTATAAACACAAATTAGGATATTATTATAAGATCAAGTATGTCGAAAAAGAGAAAGTGTTAGAGGAGTTTTTCAAACCGGGTGCTGTAAAATATGCAGAGGCATGGAATTTCCATTGTTCTATATCTACAGAAGAAACAAATAAAAAAAAAAAGAAACAAAAAAAAGATGAGATGAAATATTGGTGGGAAAATGCAAAAAAAAAAGATGCACAAAAAGAAGATATGGAAAAAGCAGAACACTTTTTTTGGAAAAATACAAATAATGAGGCTTTGCCTTATGACTTAATATTTAACACTTCTTTTTGGAAATTTAATGAATATATAATTGAAATAAAAAAAGATATCATTTATAATGGCAGTTTATTAAATAAACATATTGATTTACTGATCCAAATTTTAAAAACAATGAAATATAAAATTAAAGAGTACTTCGAGTTCCTTTTTCAAGTCTTAATTACTATTTCGTATTATATCAATTCCTATTTTAAATGGAAAAAAATAATCAACAAACCGTGGAGTATTTTATTGAAAGGAAAAAGACAAAAAAGCAAAATGACAAATTCGGAACAACAGGACAATTCTAATTATACTGAAAATGAAGATTCTTTCAGTTTTGAATTGCAGAAAATTACAAATCAGGAAATTTTTTCAAAAAATTTTCAAAATGAGGATTTTGATATTCTAGCTGCATCGAAGACAATAATAAAAACAGATATAAATGAAACAAAAGAATCATATGACGAATCAAACATAGAAATTACATTGGAAATGAAAGTACGAGATCAATCTTATTTAAAAAAAATTAATCAAGTTTGTCTTCGATATATTCAATATATAATGATGAATTGTCCAGAGACTGAGTCTGATTTAATAAAAGCGAAAGATTTCTTTGTAATACTTTTCTATAAAAGTATAAAACACATAGAACCGAACAATATATTTCTTAACATTCTTTTTAACATATGGTGCAAATATAAACACTTTTACAAATGTTACAACACAGTCATTCCAAATTCTCTTTTAATATTACTTAATCGTGTAAATAATAAAAAAATTATAAAGAATATGAAAATCGTCGAATTAAACCATTTTACAGAAAATGTGTTGACTATTCTTCTGCGTCTATGCAATAATGAGATTGCCGAAGAAATGGAAAAAAAAAGAAATACGAACAATCACAGTCTCAATAATAAATTGATTTTAGAAAATTTTGATTCTGTCATTTCAAACGAAGAGGTCAAAGAATGGCAACAACAAAAAAAACAAAAAAATGAAAGTATCGATGAAGATGAAAATAAAAATGAATACAATTTAAATGCTTCAAATATTGTAGAAGAAGAGGGGAAAGCAATTCTTAAACCTTATATTTCTAATATTCTTATATGTATTAAGAAAATCATTATGAGACGGTATAATAATTATAACAATGAAAACACAAAAAATATAATTAAACAAAATAAAAAAAGAAGTAAGAATATGAACAAAAACAAAAACCAAATTTACATTATAAAAGATAAAGAATTGCAAATTTTAATAGAATTAGCATCTATTAATAAAAATCACATTATTAATATTCATATCATTAACTTGATTGTAACATTTTTACTAATAAATAAAAAAACTTTATCAAATAATAAACCGAATTTTCTTTTAAAATTGAAATTAGTATTAAAGGCGATTAGTCGATTATTAGTAAACATAGCTCAAAAAGAAGGACAAAGGAATTGGAATAAAACAAAAGGGAAATATTGTAGAAACCTTTCTTGTTATAACATTTACAATAGATGGGTGCCTAGAACAAATGTGAAACATCAAAATAAAAAATCGAAAATAAATGGAAGCGAAAGAGAAAGTAAAAAAGAAAATGAAAACGAAAATGAAATTGAAATCGAAAATGAAATTGAAAATGATATTGAAAATGAAATTGAAAATGAAATTGAAAGCAAAAGAAAAAGAGAAATGAAATATGGACATTATTCTTATTCGACACAGTTCCATTTGGAATCTTTTATTCGTTTTGTCATTTGTAAAATAAAAAACTTAATGAACGAAATTATTACTGTTTGTTATGATAAAAGTTGCAGAAAACTAGTTGGGAGAATTTTGGTTATTGTAAGTTGCATTCTTCTCAAAGTAAAAAATGTAAATAAATATTGCGTTTATTTCAAAAATAAAATCAAACAGCTTTTTAAAAAACGAGAAGATTGTTACACCGGTAAATATTTCGTTAAGCATTTTGCAAAAATCCGGATTAAAAGAAAAAGAATAGTTAATGGAAAAACAGAAGAACTAGAAATTAAAAACAATAATTATTATGGCCTTCTACAACTTTCACAATTATTTTACGGGATTAATTTGTTATATATGAAAAGTGAAACAGAAGATTTATATGCGAATGTACAATATTTGGTTTTATCAGAATTTGCCGGTTTAAATGTAAAATATCATAAAAAGGAAATTGAAAATTATAAAAGTATTTTACACAAAAAATCAGTTTCAGCGAAACAAATATTTATAAATTCTAACAAAATACATTTCGAAATGTTGATTAGACATATTATATTTCTTTTATTTAACGCTGACGTAGACATTATGATTCAGAATAAGTGTTTGCATTTTCTTTTGCTATTTATTAAACGGTTGACATATCTGTTGAAAACTTATCAAGAGGAAGATGTCGATAATGTCATTAGTATCTATGGTAGCAATACTAATACTATTACTATTAATAATAATAATAGTAATAATAATAATAGTAATAATAATAATAGTAGTAGTATTAGTAGTATTAGTATTAATAGTAGTAGTAATATACGGAATGAAATTAATGTTATAGTTTATTTTATTATAAATATTATTTTACCAAAATCTTTAAAAGCGTTACAAAAAAACAAAAATGAATATACGAAAATAGCTTTTCAAATTATTTTTACTGTTTCTAAATGCCTTTGTCCTTTTAAATGTTTATTGAAAAAGATGCACATGGAGAATATTTATTTATATATAAAGACGTATACCAAAAATATTCAACTTTATAATTACGAAAGAAAAAACTATTCTGATTCCACTAATAAAACAGATAATATTGTGGAAAACGACAAAAACAATAAAATTAGAAAATGTGAACAAAAGAGCCAAGATCCATTAAAAGTTCTGAAAATGATATTATTCTTTGATTTGTATAAATATATTTCTAAAAAAATAGTCGACATTCAAAAACTTTTACAAACAGCAAATCCGAATGATAAATTAAAAACGACAAAATATCAAGCAACAAAAATATATGAATTTTTAATAGATGTAAAACCAGAAGAAAACATTAAAGGATTAAAAGCATTAACATTGGTTTCATCCCATTTACGTGTATATACAATTAAACGTTTGTTAATACCAGTTGCTAAAAATTTTATATTACAAAGAGATGCAACCAAAGAAACGTATAATAAAACGTTAAGTGTCCATGCAATTAAGTTACTAGGTAAATGTATGGAAAAAACAAATTCCCAAATGGTGTATTATGTTTTAGTGGCATTATTACAGGAATTAAAGAAAAACACTTGCAACAAATTATACGTGGAAAAAGCGATTAGTATCATTATTCGAGTTGCTGATTTAAGATTACTAAGGCAGTTTAATAACAAGCAAATATCCGAAACGACTGAAATGAATGTTGAAACGGACCACTTAAAAAATGAAAAGTGGACTGAAATGGAAAATGTGACAAAACAAAAAGAAGACGAAAAAGAAGAAGAAAAAGAAGAAAAAGAAAAAGAAAAAGAAGGAAAAGGTGAAAGTAAAAGTGAAAGTGACAGTGACAGTAAAAGTGAAAGTGAAAGTAAAAGTGACAGTAAAAGTGAAGAACCTAAAGAGGAACAGAAAACTCATCAGAGTAAACAAAACATCGATTATTATTTTTCTCGTTTTATCAATATAATTTGTAAGAGGTTGAAAAATATTTTATTTGATCATCGACTACTTGATGAACAGAAAAAAAAAAAAACTTATATAAACAATGTAGTAGTAGATGTGTATTCACAAGACGTTATAGCAAAACCAGATATTATTTTATCGTATTTAGTTTTATTGAACAAGATCAATTATAATTTTGAAAAGGAATTACAAAAAATTGTGTATAAATTATGTTACTGTTTATCTTCGAAATCTGGTATTGTGAGAAATGAAGCAAAAAACACTCTATGTATGTTATCTATGTATTTAGGTCTGAATTATACACTTATCATTATTAGTAGAATGTCCTTTTATCTTACGAAAGGTTTTCATATTTCGGTGTATCTCTGTACAGTCAATTCTATATTAAATGCTTTGAATTATGATAAAAACAAGTTTCTGGTAAAAAGGGGGTTGAGCAAAAATGAAAATGCTTTAGATGAACAAAATCTGTCGAATTGGAAAAAGAGACACATATTAACAAAGAATAAAAAAAAAGAAAAAAAAAATGAACAAAAACAAAAACAAAGTAAAGAAACAAGAGTGTTTGATTCTTTATGTCAAAATGTATTCAACATGATAAAACAAGAAATAGTATTAATAATAGAAAAACACACAGAAGATATTAATAAAAGAAATATAAAACATAAAACAAAAGAAAGCAGAAAACACTATGGGACCAATATAATAAATCAACTAGTTATGGCTTTACCAGAAGAATGTGTGTATAACAATATCTTACCTTTTTTAGAATCTCTCTTTTGTGCTGAAACCTTTATGCATTTGGGAGTAGACAAGATATTCATTTTTAGTCCGAAATATCTAAATATTGTAGATCAATATTTTGCCTCTTTTTTAAAAGGATTGAAATTAAAAAAAAATGTGTCAACTCAATTTCTCTTAAATATAATTAACAAGTTATTAACAAAATCAGTGTACTTTTTTAAAGGAGACAACAAAGAAAAATTACTCTGTGTTTTGCGAAACGATAGTTCTTTACGTTTTCAATTTGTAGACCAAAAGGAAATGAAGAAATATAAAAATTTTAAAGAAAGCATACACTTTTCGGTCTTTATGAAACAGAAACCTAAACAATATATTGGTTTTAACAATCAAAAAGAGTTAGTTGAATTTAAAAAAAAAAAAAAAAACTCTTGAAGTGACAGAAGGAATGTTCCAAGAAAAGAGAATGTGTGATTTGTTACAAAAAAAAAAAAGATATGATTTTAAAGTACACGCACAAATGTTGGCAAATATTTCTCTCAAATTGCTACTTTTTCTTCTCAAAAATAGTACTTCTATATTATCTTCTTATAATGACCAAAATGCACAGAAACGTAGTAAAGGAAAAGAAGCAAAAGAAGAAGAAAAAGAAGAAAAAAACAAACAAACAGACTATTCTTTATTAGTCGAATTTGTAAATCAAATGGAACCACTACTCATTTACTGTTACTGTTATGGAAAAGGGGATCTGTTTATTTTGGCATCACGGTGTATGGTACGCATTAAGGATAAACGTTTATCGAACTTTAAAAAATTTGGACACTTTATTATTACTACTAGTATTAATATTCTAAAAAATATACCGAATTATCACAGCAAAAATTTTAACCAAGTTATTGTAACCAGTGTCAATATATTGATCGCTCTTCTTAAGAGCAACCAACAAGAACAGGTCGGAAGTTGGTTAGATGAGGAAATTGCGTATGATGAAAATGAAAATGAATATGAAAAGGAATTGTTGAACCAAAAAAATAAAAGAAAAGGAGACAGTTATGTAAATGAACAAGAAAAAAAGAGAAGAAGAAAAATGGCTGCATTACTTACTGATGAAACATTGAATAAATTATATTCAAATGGGGAAAAGGTAACATCTTATGATAATATAAGTGGGAAAATAAATACTTTACGAAACTTCGAAGAAGAAGAAGAATATAAGAATGCATTGAGAAATTGTAAAAGTACTTTACGATATTGTTTATTAAGTCAAATAATACTTTTATTGAATTCAAGAAACTATCTAATGGAAACAGTGAAATTGTTTAAACATATTATGCTACAAGAAAATATAAATGAGTTTTTAAAAAATAATGAACTGTTTTTTAAAATGATGGATTGCGTAAAAGAAATTTTTCAGATAATGATTGAAGAATCTCATCAGTTAAAATTAGCATTTTTCTGTGGACAAATATATATAGAATTTTTTCTAAAATTTCCATTGTCTGATTATGAAAAAAAAAAAATGTGTCTTAATTTATTAAAATATTTAAGCAGTCGCAACTCCGAAACCAGAATTGTCATCATGAACACAATTTATATATTGTTAAGAAGAACAGATGACGAATTTTTAAAAAATGAATATTACTATCTTTTTTTTGCAACACTTCTAACAAATTTTGCTAATGAAACATATCCAAAATGTAAAAAAATGTTCGTCTTTTTAATCAAGCTGCTATTTAAAAAAGTAAATGATATGAATTACATTATTTCATCTTATAAGTTGTTGAAAGAGAACATGCTATGTAATGAAAAAAATGGTCCATTCTTAAGCTTAAGCTTTTATTTATTACCCATTTTTGCTATATTTTTTAATGAAAACAAGGAGGAATCTGTTTCCATTCTTTCTTCAGAAAGAGAAAACATTTCAAATGTAAACACTAGAACAAAATCACAGATACAAGAATTGAAAAGAGAAATAGAAGAGTTTTGTTCCAAATTGGAGGTAGAAATACAGAACAACGAAAAAAATAAAGAAAAAATCCAAGGGGAAATGAACAACATCAAAACAAATGTACAGAAAGAATACGGCTCAAACAATCATTTAAAAACAGAAACAGCGAGCGTACTTGACACTATTCGTACTCATTTTATTAACGAATTGCGTAGACACTCTAAAGAATTAATGAAAAAGAAAAAGGAAAAAGGAAAAAAGAAGGAAACTACAGAAGATAGAAAAAGTATAAAAAGAGAAACTACTACAGTATCATATAAAATGACCACATCATATATTTTCTGGGAAAGGAACTTATTCTGTATGCAAAATATTCTAGAAGATATGTTTGTTTTATTGGTGACATTATTAATGAATAAAAGTAAATTAAATATAAAGTCGATTTTTCAGAAAGATAAAATATTATTAGATATATATACTTCAACACAAACGATAACATTTTTTATGAACTGTACTTATAATGTATATAACGAAATAAATCCCAATACTCTATATTTATTTTATAAATTAATAGAACAAAACTTTTCACATATACATGTAGACATAGTGGAACAAATATTGAATCAAGAACAAATGAAACAAAAATATATACACGAGAAATATCAGAAATTATGTGTTAAAACGAAATTCCTTATGGATAATGAAAAAGTGGAATCATTTCTTTTCTATTTTTTATATTTTTGGAATATGATTCTACAGAACGGCATATATAATATAAATCCTCATATTGAAGTGTTATCTGTAAAATTTATTTCGAATTTTATAAGTCAAAAAATACAATTCCCTTTTTTCCCATTATTATTAATTCGATTATTTTCCAATTCGAAATTAATAATTAACATAATTATAGAAAAAATGTTATCACTGGTTTTACATTCATATTTTTTAGAACACTTTTATGTATATCATAAAGAAATAGCAACTGCAATTTTTCATATCAGTAAACTTTTGCTTTGGTTTCCTTGGTTAACAAATGGATATGAAGGAGAGCAAAAAGAAGAGGAAGTATTCAGTACAAATTATATTCAGAAAGTGGTAAAATCTCTAAGAAAAACTGAGGGACTTACAACAAAAAAAAACTCCACAGTGAAAACAGGAAATGAGAAAAAGGAGAAAAACAAAAATGACAACTGTATTCTCAATTACAGTCAAAATAAAAAGGAAAATGGAACTTGTTACGACAATGAAAATGAAAAGAAAAAAGAAATAAAAAATAAGAGGGAAAACAAGGAAAAGAAAGGAGACAAGAAATCAGAAGGCAAAGAAAAGGAAGATTTGAGTGAGCATAACATTTCAAGTGATGGTGAAGATTATAAATACGTACACTCTATATTGGAAAAACGAAAAAAAAAAGAAGAAAAAGAAGAAGAAGACATGGATTTTGAAATAATGGAAACATGGGATACTGTAGAAACAAATCAAATGATTAACAAAAATAACCTGTCAAGAGAAGAAATAGATTTTATTGAAAAGAAACATATTACGAAAGAAATACTTTCTTACAGTAAATTTTTTCTAATCGTTATGACCATATCACGTGCTCTAGGATTTCATTTATCAAATGTAGGAAAAACTTTTGTACGAATATATACTATTTTATATATATACAAACATATGGTTCTTGGTTTTCCTGTCCAATTATGGAATTATGAAAATAAAATAATTACACTTGTAATGTCGGCCTTGTACAAAATTGCTTCACATGGAAAAAGAAGGTAATGTGATTAAAAATAACTGTATTTTTTTGTTTTTGTTTTTGTTTTTGTTTTTGTTTTTGTTTTCTCCTTTTTCATTTTTTCATATCATTTCACTTCATTTTATTTCCTCTCTTTTTTTTTTTACAGACCATTTAAGGAAGAACAAAATATTTTTAACGAGACTAGGCCTGCTAAGAAATTATTCTATTTGTCAACATTTGCGTGGCATATAATAGAACTTTTAGAAAAAAAAATGAAAAACAAAGTAGCTATTTTTAACAAAGCCTTCTTAGAAGCAAGACAGGTACAGTACAAACGTCAATACAAAGTAAAAAAAAAAAAAAAAAAAGCACGCTCTATATTATTTTACACTATTCTTGAATATCATTGTAAACTCAAATAATTAAAAAAAAAAAAAAAATCAAATAAAAGTTGTTTGTTATGCTTTTTTTTTTAAATATTACTCCATATGATAAGTTTTAATTGAAAAAACACATCGTGGTGTATTCTTCAAATGTGCACGTGTATTAACTTATGGAAATGTGTTTACTGTGTTTAAATTGTATTGCTGATCTTAATAGACGCATGCATATCTGAGTATTGATGTTTCTTTTCTATATTTGTATACCATCCATGTATCTATACTAATTTTGTTTTCCCCTTTTTTTTTTTTTTTTTACTTTTCTCTTATCTACGTGCAGCAAATAATTAAGAAACGTTTTGCCAGAAAAAGGAGAAACAAGTTGATGGCCGTAATGGATCCAAAATTATATTCTGTAAAACAAAGACAAAAGAGGGAAAGAATGAAGTTACGAAATAAGAAGAAGAAATCAGACGTGTGAAAGACGGTCGAAACTAGAAAAAACAAAAACAGGACGAGATAAAATAAAAAAAAACAAAACAAAACAAAACAAAAAAAAAAAAAAAAACTAAATAATATATAAATTATACCATTAATGCTGTATGTTTTATTCTTTTTTCTAATAAGTAGAATTAAACTGTATATTTAAAAAAAATACTTGAACCCTTATAATTTCATTTAGGTATATCTGCTTTGTGTTTTGATACATTTGTACCGAACTTTTAAATATTTTTTGAAGGTTGTAAATGAATGTGTTTTTCATCTCCTTTTATTTTTTTTTACCGCTTGTGCAATACATACACCTCCCATGTAGTTTCACTCTTTTTTTCTTTTTTTTTTTGAGGGAATGCAAAAAGTAAAAAAAAAAAAAAAAGAGAACACAAATTAATAAATAAACACAATAAGTTATATGTTTTCTTTTTTCATATGTCTTAAGTTCCAAAAAAAAAAAAATAGAAAAAAAATTACAAGTGAGAAAACAAAAATAACATATTATTAAGTGACACCCTAGTTGCACTAATCCCTCATACATCCAGTTTTCGTTCTCTTAGGAATAGACAACATCAAATCAATCAACTTTTATGCATGGGGTCTATAAATGCAACGGTTCAATTTATAAAACAGAAATTTTTCTTTTAGTAATTAAACGTGTAACCATTTCTACATGTATAAATATCTATAGGTGTATGTGCAATTCCCTATGTACACATTTCTATACATGTATAAAGAGTTCTATGTGTATACTTATTTACTAAGGAAGTGGACAATTGTGGTAATTGTGAAAAATAAAAAATAAAAACTTTTCGTTCATATATTTTTTTAAATACAGATGCATCAAACAAAACGTTTTTAAGAAAATTTACCAAATTCATGTATATATATTAGTAAATATTAATAGATAAATTTATACATGTAATAGTTCCTACTTTTGTGCGTGTATTTGTACACATATGTGTGCATGAACAGCAACCCTTTTTGTAACACTGTTTTAACTGCTTTTATTTTCCCGTGCTATAATTTTTTAACTATTATCGAAATCGGGAAATTTAGAAGTTCTGATAATTCTGTTTCTATTTTTTAATTTTTTATTCTGTTTACTTTTATGCTTTCTATTTGTCATATTTATCCCCCTTTCTTCTAGAGGACAGTTTGTAGAACTGCATCTAATGGGATATAATAGAAGCATTTTTTTTTTTTTGTGTTTTTTTTGTACATTTCCCGATTCATTTTATATGCATCATTTTTTTTATCCACCTAGCTTTTCTAGTGCTTGTTTTCGAAAAAAATGCTCTTTCTTTTTTCAGTTATTTTCAAGCAAAGACGATTCTACGCATATGTATTTCATTTATTAAAAGCAATAAAATAATAGTAATCTTAAAGGGGATAAAGGATAGGAGAAGACAGAAAAAAAATTTAAATCATACTCAAGAAAAACGGAGACCCTGTGAAGTTAATACACTAGTAGTGATAAAAAGAGACAAGAGAAGAATCTAAAAAAAAAAAAAAAGATATAAAAATAAGACGATGGGACAATTTTTTTTGATATGTTGCTTGTTTTCTTTAGTATTAGGCATATACAAAAACTGTGAAAAGTCTATTTGTTTTCTGAATTCGTATTTCCCTGCATATTCTCTTGACCTAGTGGAGCTAAAAAATGAAAAAGGAAAAAGACCAATACAAATACAAATACAAAGACAAAAGCAAATATGGTGGAAGGGAAATGAACATTCTAATCGTGTATTTTCTCAAACCGGGTTGAATACAAGAAGAAATAGAAAATTAGTTGAGACAATTGAAAATGAGCAATTAAACATTCATCAAACAGAGACAGATAGCAAATACAACTGGGAAAGTAACAATTTTAGCTTCTTACAGATGTCTGCAGTACGTAGTCGGTTTTACTCGCGTCAAGAATTTATAAAATCAGTAAATATGTTTACAAGATTTAAAATATATGGAATTCATCTAGACCAGCTAACTTTTACTGAGGTTTCTATTATTGAATCTAATAGGAATTGTGAAGGACAACCCCTTGTGACTATCGGTGTTTTTCATAAAGAAAAAAGTTATTTTATAACTAAGGTTCACAAATTTATTGATGTGGGAGTGTTTGACATGTGCATATATCAAGGCACTCCTTTGATGGTCGCCCGAATAAAAATTCATAATAAATTGATAGAAGATTTTGATACTGTAATTGGCCAACCATGGATGCACAGGTTTAATTGTATGGATGATAACGGAGTTCTTGTCTTCCCAATACAAAATAAAATTGCATTTGTCACGTTATTCAATGAAGCAAAAGGAGAGACAATAAGCGGTAGTGGTAGTGGTGGCAGTAGTGGTAGTAGTGGTAGTAGCGGTAATGGTGGTAGTAGTGGTAGTACCTCTACAGAATACGTGCATCGTACGCATTATCGAGTTGAATATATCGAAATTGAGATGAAAGAGAATGATTTTATTTCATGTTCTATAGCTAACGGTTTGCTTGTTGTTCTAGAAAAAAACCGTTTATACGTTTTTAATGTGGCTGACTTATCCCTAATAGATATGATGGTCCATAATATCGAAAATCCAAATGATATATATTATACTGGTGGATATGTATATGTTACGGATGCGAATCTTAAAAATATTATTTCTTTTACATCTAAAATCTTAAGTGAACGAGCTATTGTCGCATGGGTAAACACATTGAACGATTCGTCGGACAGTAACAGCTCGAAACCGACAAGTAATAAGGAAAAAGAGGCCGCGGCTAATGCAGGAAGCACCCCTACTCAGGGAGATGGTCCTAATTTTCAAAAGTCACGTAAAAAATTTATGTTTCCATTTAAAGGAGATGGTAAGATCAAACTTTTTAAAAAAGAACCAACTGAAAATTTTTTGTCCCAAATTCATAATAAACGTTCCGAAATGAAATATGAAATTCTTTTAAACGATGAGTTTAGTTTATCTTTTCCTGCTGGTATAGTAGCTGTTAATAATCATTTCTATTTTGTCGATACCACTTTACACATGTTGTTTCGTGTTGATAAAAAATTTAGATTGCAACAGACATTTGGATATATGAATGCAGCTGCAAAAAATAAAAAAGGGTTAGATAAGCCATACGCATTAGCTACATATCACTCAAATTATGGAAATAAGAATCTTTTATTTTTATGTGAATTGTCAAGCTCTCGTATTCTCATTTTTGAGATTGAAGAAACCATTAAGCTACATCTTGTATACGATGCTGTCATTTTCGACAGCATTACTAGTATGATGATAGATGAAGAATATTTAAGAATTACTGGAATCAAATTTTATAAAGGAAATTTTAAAACGTACATGTCTTACATAAAAATGGAAGATATCTCAAGTATCGATTTAGAATACGACGGATTTCCATCCGTTTTAAGAAATGGGGATACAGTGGAAGCAGTCCCTTTAGTAAGAGGAAATAACATTATTATATTGATGTTAGTAGCGGAAGATGTTAAAACGGGAGCGGTTCTTAACACAGGATTGTATATTGATCCAGAATCAGCTGTTATATCAGGAGTTTTACAAATTTCTGCCAATTTCAATCTGATTGTTACCGCTTATAATTATTTTGAAAGCAAAGTTTTAAGATTTGATAATATTTTGGTCAGCTGTCCCGAAGGAAATTTCTTTATTAATGGAAGATGCGAACCTTGTCCTATAGGTACCTATTCCTCTATGGATAATTTAGTTACATGTAGTGAATGTGAAAGTTTCAGAAAAAATTCAACAACGTTTCTAAAAAAATCAGTTTCAAATAGCAGCTGCTTATGTAAACCTGGGTTTTACCTACAAGGTTCTGACTGTGTGAAATGCCCACCAGGTCTCTACAAATCACAGTTAGGTAATTTTCCGTGCCAGTCTACTTGTGAAAATAACAAAACGAGTAATGTACGAGGAGCTACTAGTTATGCAGATTTAAAATGTAAATGCAGAGATGGATTTATGACGGATAATGAATCACATTGCGTTTTATGTCCCCAAGACCATTATTGTATATATAATGAAAATGCACCAAATAAAGCAGATATAATACCATGTGCAAAAAATCAAGGTACTGCTTCCAGAGGTGCACAATCAAAAAGCGAATGTGGATGTAATCCAGGATATTATTGGGATAAGACAAAGAACACATGTGAGATATGTAACACCAGCGCTTATAAATCTACAATAGGTGATGATGTGGAATGTACTCCATTTACCAAATCGATATTTTCTAAAATTAATTTATTCTATCGTAAACACCATTACTTCAGCCCGGATATAATTAAAGGAGTGAAGACATATAATTGGGTATTTGCACCAAAAAAAGGATCCGTTTCAGTTAATGATGGGTATCTTTGTGAAAGTGGATATTTTTATATGTCAAATAAAAATTCCTGCGTGTATTGTCGTCATGGAAATTATTGTGAAGGGTTCGATAAACACATGGTCAAATGTCCACAAAGGACCATAACTACAAAAACCAAATCAAGCAATATATTCGATTGCATCTGTGAAATAGGTTATGGAAGAGTTGTAATAAATCGATCAAAAAATCAAACCATAGCTTGCATACCTTGTCCCTATGACACATTTCAACATCTGGCAAGTGGTACGGAATGTTTAGCATGTCCTGCTCTCACCTATACCAAATCTGTTGGTTCCACTTCGTTAACCGATTGTCTTCCAAAAAAAGGATATTTCAGTTCTGCAGAAGAACAGTGGCGAAAATTCGAGGAAGCGGTTCCACGTGATCCCAATAAAAAATCTTTGATACAACAAGCTTTTCATAGATATGTCAACAAAGAATACGACAGTCAAATTCGAACCTCAAATCAAAATACTTATAAAAACAAATACTCCTTGTTAGAACACCCCTATACAGAAGAAGATGTAATAAACGATTTTCCATACGGAAATGAAGATGAAGATGGAAATGAAGATAGAGATGCATTACATAAGATTATGAACCAGATACATACATATGATATAAAGGATGTTTCACAAAACGGTACACAAAGTGATGCACGTCAGGATAAGGAAAAGAAAAAAAAACAGAGGCAAACTGTAGAGCAAAATAGGGAAACGGAAAAAATCCAAAATCGTATGAGAAATCTTAAAGCAGGATACCACAATGTTTTTTTTACGAACTATTTAAAACACCTCTCGTTGTTCGAGTTCACAAAATTATACTCTTTATTTGATACAGAAAAAAAAGGTCACACGTTCATTAACATTTTATATGATAGTCTTTTCAACTCTTTTTTTGAATCTTTAGAGAAAAACAAAAATGTACAGAACTTAACATATCCAGGAAACGATACATTTTCTTTCGACGATTCAAAGGGAGATCAAAACGGAGCAGATAAAACAAGTGACAAATTCAATGAAAGGAACAGTAAGGAAAACACGAATCTACCAGTAGGATCCTTTTCTTTTATTTCTAAAAAAGAAGAACCTCTATTACGTGCAATAGCTGCTAAAGAAAAAACCTACATTGCAAAGGAAGATACCAATTTAAAATACACATGTTACACAGGAGACAATTTCCTCAAACAAAACAATAAGGGATATACAAAAACGTTATTAGAAGCTCGTCTTTTAGGATGTTTGAACACTTGTATAACCGATTTGTATTGTACAGGAGTAGTATTTAATAAACAAGAAAGTGGGAAAACGGGGAATTTTTATATTTTATATAAGAGAGATCTCAAACTACGTGTCTATCTCTATAGATGCACAATGTACTATTATGAAGAACCCAAACTAGAACTGAAGAATAATGAAACACCTTTAGATGTAAAAACTTTTGACGACACCAATTCAGTTGTTAGTTGTACAGTTGATAGAACGAATGGATATAAATTTTGGAAATTGTATAATTTTAAAAAATGCCCTAATAATTATTATTGCCCTGAAAGAACATTTAAAAAATTTAAATGCCCTCTAAATTCGATTAAAACAAATCATGTGGGATCGATAAGTGACTGTTTATGTTTACCAGGATACCAGTTAAAAGGAGAAACCGGAGTTTGTAAACGTTGTGAAAAAGGAACTTATAAAAGCACAACTGGAAACACACTGTGTGTCCCATGCCCTACGAATTTCAGTACTGCTTCAGAAGGTTCGAATTCTGTTCACATGTGTGTATGTAGAGGAGGATACTATTTTGTAAACGGGAACACAATTACACTGCAAGAATTAAAAAAAAAAATAGGTGTAAAAAAAAAACAAATTATGCACATTTTAAGAAAAGAAAAAACAGAAATTAAAATACCAGGAACCCAATGGAATATGTTAGAAATAAATGAAAGTGAACAAAAAATTGTAAGAACAACAGTTAATAGTCCTACTAAGAAAGAATCGCATGTTAGACCTTTTGACAACACAAAAGGTGCTTCTATTTTTTCATTTGACTCAAAAAAAGATGAAGAAGATGAGGAAGAAGAAGAAGAAGAAGAAGTAGAAGTAGAAGAAAAAAGAAAAACAGATTTTATCAGTGGAAACTGGAAAGATATGGGATGGACAAAACAAAAGAATAGCAGCTTAATCGACTTATATCATTCTTTGAAAAATAAAAGCGTACAAAATCGTCAAAAAATAGAAAAAGAAAAAAATAAAAATAAGAAGCGCAATGATAACAATAGTAATAATAGTAACAATAATAACAATGGTAATAAAAACAATGCAAAGAATAAAAAACAAAGTACAATACAAGAAGAAAACAAATATCTAAGTGGTTCCAGATGTGAAAGATGCTTGCAAAAAATGTATTGTCCAGGCGCATGGTTAAGTGGATTTGAAAATAAAATACATCACCCACCTATGTTTTGTCCAGAAGGTTCCGAAATATCGGTGACTACACTAGAAGCAGAAGATGTTAAGAAATGTTTATGCACAAAAGGTTATAGTGTGCCAAAAGCGGGAGAAAAAGGGAAATGTGTTATGTGTAAACCTCATTATTATAAAGACGTTATTGACAATTCTCTGTGTGCAGGACTTTGTATGGAGTTTGGTACATCTTTTAAAGGATCGGTAAGCAAAAAGCAATGTTTCTGCACGGAAGGCAAATATTTAGTCAGAGATCGAAGTAAGGAAGAAAGATGTATTAACTGTTTATTTGGAGCTACTTGTATAGGAGGATTTAAAATGAAATCATTACAAGAATTAAATAAAAATCCTTTATATTCCGATCTTGATCTAGGAGACCATGTTGTTCCATTTCCTCAAAGAGGATATTTTGCTACATTTCGGATAAAACATGTAGATTTTAAGTGGGAACCTTTAAAAACTCTAATTAAAGACATAAACAATTATAAAAAAGGGGATATCCTAATTAATGAATATAATTTGCGCAATTTATTTAAAGGAAAAGAACAATATATTGTATGGGAAAAACCAACTTTCACAGTTCCTTTGGTAAATCAAAACATGGGAAATAAAACAAAGGAAAAAAATACAGAAAATGAAAAAAATAAAAAAGATACATTTATTAATTACACTAATGCAAGTGAAAAAATTGCGAATCTGGATCCAAGTGATAGTTATGGGGAGTATATTTCTGAAGAAGAAGGGAAAGATGTTATACCTGTTTTAGTTAATGAGCAACAAGAAAAATTAATATATAAAGGAACCTATTTACAGGTTAATAGAATACCCGATATACGCAAATGTCCAATTAAAAAACGATGTGTCGGTGGTTTCCAAAATGCCTGTTTTGAAGGTTCAACGGGATATATGTGTAACAATTGCTTGAAATCATACGATACAACTTATTTTAGATCTCAATGTTATAAGTGCCGAGGTAATATGAAAGAACTTTTATTCTTTATTTTGAACAAATTCATATTTTATTTAATCATTTTATTAATAAATTATCTCAATTATGTCTGTTATATAAAAAGAAATTATACTTTTGTTGGTATGATCAAACTATGGTATAATTTCATTATTTGTTTTATTCCATTCTCATTTGTAAAAGAGTCTATATCTAGATCGGAATTTACTTTATTTGAAGGAAAAATCTTTAAAAAAACGGTCTCACTACCTTTGAAACTTATTGGTCGATTTTATAAAATTAATTGTTTCATCAATGCTTCAACCAATGAAGACTATATACTTGTTTGGTATTTACAAAGATTTGCAAAAATAGGAGAACCTATAATAGATTGTTTAATGGTGACTCTTTTGTCTGTTATTATCTATTTATGTTACAATATATGGAATAAAGAATATACACGAAAAGTCCACGAATCTATAAAAACACAACTCAACAAGGATTATGGAAGCTCCTATTATGGACATGTGTATGATTTTTATTATTATTATTATAGAAGAAGTGTAATAAAAATAATAAAAAATGAAAAAAATACAAGCTTAGATGCATTAACAACCATGGATATATACACAGAAAATACATCTTCCAAAAAAACGACGGATTTAAAAGAAAAGAAAACACATAAAAACGCTTCAAGGAAAAATTCATATGACAAAAATGCATCCATCAATATTCTCTCAAATCAGGGAAAGGGAAAAGAAAAAGAAATAAAACAAAGAAGGACATATGAAAGCGGAACATCCAGTAACCTCTCTATTAATCAAAGTATACTGAATAACACTAATGAAAAATTCGTAGATGAAGAAGAAGAAGAAGGAGAAGGAGAAGGAGAAGGAGAAGGAGGAGAAGGAGGAGGAGAAGAAGAAGAAGAAGAAGAAGAAAAAGAAGCAGGAGCAGAAGATAACATACGGAAAACAAGAAAAAATAAAATGGAAAAAATGAACGAATCGGAGGAAAAACCTATGCGGTTTTTTTCTACTGAAGAAGAAAACATATATAATTTTGATGAAAAAATGAACCATCAAAAAAAAAATGAATCATTAAATAAAAATATAGAAAAAGATAAATACTGGACCTCTATATGTATAATTAGTATATATAACGCAAGATGCTTCGGATTGTTTCGATATATTTATCCTGAAGAATGGAACTTTTACCGAAAATTAAAAACATTCTTGTCTGATCTTGTTTCTATATATATCCTGATAATATATATTTATTTCCCTTTTCTTATGATTAATATGTTAGAACTAGTATGGTGTCAAAGAGTTAAATACAAAAATTATATATCCATGTTGGTCTTATTACATATGCCATCTCAAGTGTGCCGTTTCGAAAATAAATTATTTTTATATGGAATAATTTGTGCTGCTATAACCGGTCTGCTCTATATCTTTATATTTATCATATATATTTACCGGTCTGCTATTAATTTAAAAAAATGCCGGTCGCACGCGGACCAACTAAAAAAATTTTTTTTATTAAACGGCTACAATTTTCAAAAACGATACTGGGATTCAAAAAATATCCTCAAGATATTCTTTGTTGTAGGATGCACCGTATGTCAGATCTATTCAAATAGAGACGACATAACAGAATATTTTATTTGTTATGGTATGGTTTTTATTATGACTGTAGATGTGGCCTTAAGTTTAATACATTCTCCTTCAGATAAAAGATCTAATAATGTGTTACGTGTCTTAGATATGGTTTATACATATTTCATCCTTATTATCTATGTATTAATGCAATTTAAATATTTCTTAAAAAAAAAGTTAATTAATATTGTACCTGGATGTTTGTACACGCTCTTTCACGCGATCCTAATAATGAAGATTTTTGTGGAATTTGCCATATATAAAAATATTCTAAAAAAAAAAACAAAAATTTATTCGTTTAAAAATAAGAGTATACAAAATGAAGAAGATATATTTGACGAAAATATACCTTTGGATGAGGATTCATCTAAAAAAACAGACGAACATGACACAACAGATGAACAGGCCACAACAGACGAAACACAAAAAGATGATACCCCTAAAAAAGAATCAACAAATAAAAAACAAGGAAAATCATCCAATAAAACCTCATGTGTTAAAAAGTCGAAAAAACCACCAAAAGAAAAAGGGTTTCTTATGAATTTCTTTTATAATTTTATATTAACAATCAATGGAATTAACTTTTATCACATATATTTCCATGTAAAAGAAGAAGAAGTCTATTTAGCACCAGAAACTACCATACATCGAATTCAAAAAAAAGAAATCGATATATCGAAACTCAAAAAATACAAATTAAGTAAAGACACAGTAAATCTCAATTTAGAAAGATTAGAATTGTTTGCTATGGATAATTTAAACACGCCATTAGAACGGTTTAGTGTTCAACCCAATCAAACAAACAATTCGAAAATTCCTACCACACTAGAGGCAAGGTTACAACAAAATACAAGTCAGGAAGGAATAGAAACCGCAGATATAATAGATGAAGCAAAAACAAATGTGACTCAGAATGAAAAGGGATGGAAATCGCAAGTGATAAAAGAGTTGAATACATTAGCAAAAATAAAAAAAAGTAAAAAAAATGAAAGTAGTAGTAATGTAAAAAAAAAGAAAAGCGCAAAAAAACAGAAAAAAGAAGATATAGATGATGATACAATTCAATTTGATAGCCGAGAATATAAGAAAAATTTAAAATATTTTATTAGTTGCTTTTTAGGATCTATGAATACAATATTTGTGAATCAGTCATATAACCGAATACCGGTAGATTGGTTTAGTTTTATTGTCCGATTTTCGTTCTGTCTTGTCCATTTTATAAAAAACCAAGATGAAAATTTAGTTAATTTTTTACCAGTAACACAAAAACAATTTGAATTCAAAAAAAGAAGTCTTCTCTTTTATGCACTTTTCACTTCATATGCTGAAACATATGACACATACTCAAAAATTAACAAACAACTGCAAAACAAAAAATATATACGGGACTTTTTCGAATCACAATCTATTAAAGAACTTTATGAAAATCTCAAGTCCAGTAATGGATCTCAAAAGAAAAATTCGAATTTTTATGATTTCGAAAGCAAACCAACTGACTATGGCGATAGTAGCTTTTTGGCAACTAACAATGACAGTTACTATGGAAATGGAAATGCAAATGAAAATGGAACAGCAAAAAACAGAGATGAAAACAATCATGTAGATCCAAACTTTTACAAATCTTTTGATTTTTCTGCAGATGTCTATGCAGCAAACAATTTTCTACAAGATGAGTTTTTTCAAAGCGAAAAAGACTTAATCAGCATTATGTTTGATGAAACTATTTTTGAAAATTTGTCCATTTCGTTAATTGACTTTTATTTTGCAATGTATATGTTACAATTTGTAGAAGCCAAAAAAATGGCCATTCTAATATTTTTATTCTGTGAGAAAAAAGATTTTCTGAAAAAAGAAAACAAATTAAAAAAACAAGTAGAATTGAGAAATGAAATTTTAGAAGATGCCATAAGTAACAGAAATCAAAATAAAAAACGGGCAGTACAAGAATTTATTGAATTTAAATATTATCAAGACACTAATGAGAAAATGAAAACAGAAATTAAAAATTTAGAAAAACTCATTGTACAAAAACAAAAACAAATTATAAATAAAAGAAATATTAAAAAAATACAAAAACTACGTGCCCTAAAAGCATCACCAAATGACAAAAATAAAACGCAACAATTTAATTCCTATTTTGTTGATGTTTTAAAACAATTGTTAGCTGAACCCGAAAGAACACAATACAAATTACAACATCATCGTGTAAAAAAACTTCACCCATATGATGCGGACTCTGAACAAAAATTGGTAATTCTAGTTTTAAAAAAAAACAACTGCCTATACGTACACACATCTATAGAGAAAATGAAAATAATATATAGAGAAAATGAAAATACTTGTTTTATCTCTTTTTTTTTTCCATTTATTTATTTATACAGGGTTTTGTTTTCTTATAAATAAGAAAATGAAATTCCTCTAATTAGTTTGTTATTCTTTTATTTTTTTTAATTAACTATAACTACATATATATATATATATATATATGTAACAGTGTATATATTAGGATTTTATTTTTTTTTTGTTTTTTAGGATGCTACTGAGGACTCTCTTTATAGTGTCGACCCCGAGCAACCAATAGAAGATGACATTTCGGACAAAAAACAAACAATATATTCGCTAGTAAAAAAACAACAAACGGATTAAGATAGTATGTGAGGAAAATAGAGATGTCTTGAAAAAAAAAATTGATCAAAAAAATATAAATATTATAAATTTATAGTATACAAATCAAAAGCATAAAAATAAAAAAAAAATTATAAAAAGGAATAAAATTAAAAGATAAAAAGACATTTTTTTTAATTTATCAAAAGGAGTTTTTTTTTTTTTTAAATGTCTTTATACAAAAGCTGAAGTAGTGAAAGAATTAGTAACAGAAGTTATCTTGTAAATATAAGATAAAAATAAAACAAAACAACAAAAAAAAAATTACAAACATTTTATTCACACGTTAAAATAATGTTCAGTTATTATTATAAAGACTTTTTCTTAACTTTATTTTTTTAATGATGTTAATGTTGATGTTGACGTTGACGTTGACGTTGACGTCATTCCTATATCATATTACACATTTTTTCAAGTTTTACATATTCACACTTTTATGTATTTATTTTGTTTTATGTACTTCTATATTTGCACTATTTGCTCTTAAGCAAAGTTGAAAATCTTCTTTTTTTTTAAATATATATATATATATATATATAACATAATACAAATA
>LSRZ01000125.1:17366-31705 GCA_001625125.1 Haemoproteus tartakovskyi | reverse complement strand
ACAGGAATAATAAGTACCAGAAATGAAAAAAAGAAAGGAATTAAAGATAAAGATATAGATAAAAATAAAGATATAGATACAGATAAAGATATAGATAAAGATATAGATAATGATAAAGATAAAGATATAGATAAAGATATAGACACGAACAAAATCCAAAACAAAATTGAAGAGAAAAACAGTACGAATCTTCCTCAAGGCCAAATAAAAATAAAAGACACACAAGAGAATAAAGAAAAAGACTCTCTTATGGAAGTAAAAAAAAAAACGAATAAAAATAAGAGTGAAAAGAAGAATGAAAAAAAAAATGAACAGAAGAATGAAAAAAAGAATGAACAGAAGAATGAACAGAAGAATGAACAGAAGAATGAACAGAAGAATGAACAGAAGATTGAAAAAAAGAGTGGAAAAAAGTATGAAAAAAAAGAGGAGAAAAAGAAAAAGAAAAAAATAAAAAAAAGAAAAAACCTTTAATGGATGATTTAGAAAAGTGGAAACAGGAAGTGGAAAATGATATGAAACAAAAGGAAATAGAAAATGGAACAATTGAAGAAAGAATCTATAAAAGCAATAAGAATACAAAAGATTCTATTTCTTTAAGTAACAATAACATACAAGAAGATAGGTGGAATGTTTTAAAAAAATCGAAAACTAATACACCAGGTGAAGTAAAAATATCTCCTCCTAATTTTTCAGTTGACATTAAACCGTTTGAAAATATGCATCAATCACTTAAAACAAAAGAAAACAACAGAAATTATATAGATACAAATAATTATACAGGAAATAAAGCTTCGATTTTTCCTAGAAATTCGATAAATCGAATGAATCTATATAATAATGATATTAATAATAATGATAATGATATTAATAATATTGATAATCAGTTATCAAATACATTTAGAAATCGAGAAACAAATGTTTTTTCTCAAAGGAATATTTTAAAACGACAAAAAACAATTTTAAAAAAGATTAGTGATGAACCAAATACTGAAAATGATAAAGATGGTTTTGATGACAACTACAATATCTTAAATGAAAAAATCGAGAATTATTTAATATCGGATGAAATCAGAGAATCTCCTTTTTTATTTTTAAGGATGCAAAGTCTTTTAAAAAAAGGAAAATTGAAAGATTTTGTAAAAGCCAATATAAAATCTCCAACATATATCAAACAAATGGTGACAAAACGTACTTCTGAAAATATAGCTGCAGGTACTAAACCCATGAATATAAATGATAGAAAAGAAAAGGTTATGTTACTTAATAGTTACAATAATAGTACAACTTATAATAAATATTCCAATGATATTCGAATGACAGATAGTGCATATATGTCGAATAATATTAGTCAACCGAGTGTATATGATGATGATGATGAAAAAGGTTTCGTACTAGGATTATCTTCTAAGAAAAACTCGGAATATGATCAACAAACTTATAAAAGAATCACAGATAAATTATCAATGGATTCTTTGAATTATGTGCTTCCAAAGTTAACAGATGAAGAAAAAAAGAAATTGAAAATTCTAAAAAAGAACTATATATCTATTATACAAAATATAAGATCAGATGAACATTTTGATGATTCAATCAACAGACTAAACATAAAAAAAAGTAAAAGTATAAAATTTTTAGATATCGATGATAATAGAAGAGAAAAGAAAGAGACTGAAGAAATGAAAGAAAAAACAGGACAAGGAAAAAAAGAACAAGAACAAACATTGCAAGAAAATAAAAAAGGAAGAAGTTACAGAAATGCAAGTGTAAAACTATTTGCCCCCCAAAGTTTCTCCAAAGGATTTCCAAAAAAGAAAAAGAATGTAACTGCTGATAAATATCGAAAAGCAAAAAGTGCTTTCAATGTTATGAAAATGTTTAAATTACACGGTTCTTTAAAAAAAAAAGATAAAACTTTACCATTACCTTCAACATTACCTTTATCTTTAAAAACTAGTTATGAAAGTTTACCTGAAAGCATGTCAAAAGAATCCTCATTTTCTACACTAGACGAAACAAAAGTAATAAAAACAGATGTAGAAAAATTCCGAATACAAGAAATAACACCTTTAATAAAAGAAACAAAAAAAGAAAAAGAAAATCAATTAGAGGAAACAGAGGAAACAGAGAAAACAAAGAAAACCGAGGAAGCTGTTTTATTACCAAAAACTGGTTTCTATTATTTTTCAAATCGTATAACACTAAAACAATTTTTTCAAGAGAAGCCAAGAAAATATTCAATCAAAAACGGAATTCTTCGTAATTATTTTGAAAAACCGAAACAGGATTTACTAGATGAAAATATATCAACAAACATATGTTGTCACAACACAGAGTACGACAAATATGGACCCCAAATTAAGGAAAATAGTGTTATGCGCAAAAATTTTAAAACTCAAGAGCTTTTAATCAAAAGAACAGAAACACCGAATCCTTTACATACATCTACTTTGTTTTCAAAGAATATGATATTAAATAAAAGTGGTCGTCGAGAAGTCTTCACAAGCTGTTTATATCCTTTTGGAGAACCTAAAGCAATATATAATCCTAAATACAATCTGTTTCGAACTGTTGCTGTTGAAGCTTGTTTGTCGGACCTAGATCATATGATAAATAAAAACAAATCCATGGAAGTAACAGAATTTAATGAATTGAATACAAAAAAAAATAATGGGAATATGAAAAAGAAAAAAGTACTTTTTGATAATTTGAAAAATTCTTTCAAAAAAATATGGTGTAGTCACGATAGTTTTGTTAGCATATGTGGTGATCAAGTATGTACAAATAAGAAAACAAAAAAAGATTTTCCATCATTCTGTTCCTGTAATAGTTGTAGTAATAAAGATAGAAGTTCTACAGATGATACATTGCAGAAAAATAACAGTCTGCAATCCAACAATGAAAATTTTCAAAAAAATAAACACAGATCCTTATCCTCTCATAATGAGTATATGTTTAAACGTAATAATTTTACAATGGTAAACGGTATATCAAAACAAAGACGTATGAAAAGATCAAAAACTATGCAACCTGGTTTGATGAGAAAACAAACTTGGAGGTACTAACTGTTTTCTGATTCCTACTTCTTATAGACCTCATATGTTTTCATATTTCTATTCGTATATATGTATGTACCTATCTATCTACATAATTGTTTTGTATACTACTAATGTATCGGATTTAATAAATGTTATTCTTTATTTGATATTGACAAAAGTTTATCTTACATATTTTATATAAATCTCATATCATTTTGTACATCATATGATATATATTCTCAAATTCTACGCATATATATATATATATATATGTACATTTATATATTTAATATATTTTCTTAATTAAAATGCAAAAATAAAACAGCGGGATCTAGGATGAATGAACACATTTATCCAAATAAAATTATTTAAGTGATTTGATTTTGTTTTATAACATTTTTTTTTTTTTTTCTTTCATAAAAATAAAAATACCATTTATATATATTTTATACAATTGATTACCTTTTCTTTACAATCATTTAAAGAAACGTTTTTTTTAGAGAAGAAAAAGTTGAATTGCTATTATAACTCAACTGAACCGACTTATTCAATTCAGTTCAATTGGTGACATGTGATTCGTTTCTTTTTTTCTTTTTTTATTCATGGTCATGTTTACATATTTTCTAATGTTTTTTCCATATAAATGTATATAAAATTAATGATAAAACACAAATGAAAAAGGAAAATGCGTCGAAACCAAATTTTAGTAAAATAGCATCAGATATATTCAACTATATCGCTTAATCGCTTAATGGATATTAAAAAAAAAAAAAAATGCACCGAACACAAGTTACACAATTAATAAAATAAAAATAGTTCTTATTCTATTCAATATAATATATTATTGTATAGTAATAAAATGAGTAATTAATATATATATAAAAGTGAAACTTTGTTCTTTAAAAATTACAACATCATATGGTTGATAATGGAAAAATTAAATAGTTAAGAAGTTTTTATTTTTTACTTTTCATTCTTTTTGTCTGTTCCTTTCTACCTTTTTCTCTATTTCTTTTTACCTTTCCCTCTCTTTTATTTCTACCTTCTTCTCTCTTTCTTTCTACATTTCTCTTCCTTCCTTTCTTTTGGCTTTTTTTCCTATTTCAATTTTTTGTACACTGCCAGAAATAAAAGGTTCTTTCACAATTTGATAACTGAAGAACAGAATAAAACGATGGTTTGTTTTTATTTATTTGAAATATAATTAATTTTTTTGTGTATAAATTTTATTAAAGATTATAAGAAATTTTTTTGCCGAAAATAAACTTGTAAAAGATATTACATGTGTTAAAAAAAAATATGTAATATAATAATTAAGTAAAAACAGAAAAGCATTAATAGATAGGCTTCATTTATATTGAGCATGTTTACTAATATATAAATAAATGAAGGTATTTTTTTTTTTTTTTTTTTTAATTAAACGGACTATATATATACATATGTACATGTGAAACAACGGAAAATTTTTCCATTTAATTTATTTGAAATTAAAAAAAAAAAACGTTTTAAAACTGTTGAAGTTATGCAAGAAGTTGTAATCCAACATATACGTATATTACAAGATAACAATATCAATTAATAAAAATTAAAAAGAAAAAAAAACAGTGACAGATACATATATTGTATATAATATTTTATATGTGGAAGTGCTTTCCCTGAAAAGTATTATAGAAATAGTGTAGAAACATTTTATAAATTTCCAACGTCCTTAAACAATTAACAAAATGGTTATATCACTACCCAAATTAAAATACGCTTTAAATGCGTTAGCTCCTCATATTAGTGAGGAAACTTTAAATTTTCATTATAATAAGCATCATGCGGGATATGTGACCAAGTTGAATGGTTTGATTGCTAATACTGCATTAGCAACCGAGCCTTTGTTAGAAATTATGAAGAAATCAAGTGGAGCTATTTTTAATAATGCTGCCCAGATATGGAATCATTCGTTTTATTGGGAATCCATGGGCCCTAATTGTGGAGGTGAACCACATGGAGAAATAAAAGAAAAAATTGAAAAGGACTTCGGTTCTTTTAATAATTTTAAAACGGAATTTTCGAATCTTTTATGTGGTCACTTTGGTTCTGGTTGGGGATGGGTTACTTTAAATGATAAAAATAAAAAGTTAGAGATTTTACAAACACATGATGCTGGAAATCCTTTAGTTGATGAAACGGGTACCCCAATTTTAGTATGTGATATTTGGGAACACGCTTATTATATCGATTACAGAAATGATAGAGCTGCATATGTTAAAGCTTGGTGGAATTTGGTTAATTGGGATTTTGCTAATAAAAATTTGAATGAAGCTTTAAAAAAATGAAAGCAGATTTAGTCTTTTGTTAATTGTTACTACCGACTAAACTATTATGTTAGTTTTATTTTAGGAGTTTTTTTTTTTTATATTCCTTTTACACACACATATACATATATATATATATACATATATTCATTTTATGTAATCATTTTATGTAATCATTTTATGTAATCATTTTATGTAATCATTTTATGTAATCATATTATGTAATCATTTTATGTATTCATTTGATGTAATCATTTTATGTATTCATTTTATATATATATATTTTTATTTTTTCTTTATTTCTAGTTTTGTTTTCTTGTTTCCATGTGTGCATGTTCATAACTGATGAGTTTAAATAATTAAGTTATAACGTCTCCATAATATCTTTATAATAGTAACATTCTTTTTTCATATATTACTATAGTATTGCATATGAAGTATATATATATATATAAATATATCTGTGTATATATATATATATATATTAACATAAACATATGTAAATCGATGCAAACTGTGATAGTGTTTAAATTTTTATCCCATCGTTTATTTTTTTACATTTTTACTTTTATATGTTGGTTATATTTTGTTATATAGTGATACAAACAAACAAAAGGACGCACAAACAAAAAAACCAACACACAAACACATAAACAAACTAAAAACCACACAAACAAATAAACAAACTAAAAACCACACAAACAAACAAAACAAGAAAGAAACAAACAAATAAACAAACAAAACAAGGAAGAAACAAACAAGTAGTTTATAATTTCCATAATATGCTATTAGTGTTACAAGTCGATAGAAGAGTTATCAGTTCATACAAATAAAAACTGGATCTGATATTTCTACATTTTTTTTTTTTTTTTTTTGATTTACTAATTTAGTTTAGAGCTCAAAACAAATTAAAGAAATGGAATTAAAATTGGTAATGTCTGATTCTTATGTTCTAGAATAATTCGAGCGAAACTGTAATCGTTAATTTAATCACCATCATTTTTATTGATTTTATTTAAGTTTGTATCATTTCAAATTCAATGAATTAGTAAAAAAAATACTTATGAAAAAAAGAAAAAAGAAAAGAGAAAGAGAAAAGAGAAAAAATAAAATAAAATAAATAATTGTTTAAATTTTCGAATTTAAAAGAAAAATGAACATGTCCGAAATATTCCTTCCTATGTGTATAAGGCTTGGGGAATAATCCATCATTAGTTCACGTTTTTTTTTTTTTTTCGTAAATTCAAGAGATATATATAACCGATAAAGATAATTATTATGTAACAAATTTCTAACAACAGTTTATCATTACAATAAATTAAAGGAATAATTGTTATGTATATAGATATAGATCGACAGCAAAACAATCACATATATTCTATCATATGTAGTTAGGTTTATTTTATTTGGAATCCATGTTTTCAGTATGTACATATATATGTATATATTATTATTATTATTATTATTATTTTTTGTTTGTTTTATAGCATTTTCCCTTTTTTTCGAATTACGTAGATTTCCTTTTAAAATTTATAAATTGATGATTCGGAAAAAGGTTTTTACCTTTAATCCATTTTGTTGTGACTGCTCTTTTTGTTTTGGTCCCATTTTTTGTTCTAATAAAATTTAATTTGGTAAAGTGCCTTTTTCTTTTATAGAGAATATTTATATTATTATTTATTCCTTGGAAAATGTCATAAGTTAAATATGCTGCTACATTTTTCATCACCGCAACATAAAATGAATTATTAACAGAGCCATTTAATTTCGGAATTCTTAGTTTCGACTTCAACATAATAGTACTGGCTTCTCTTTTTATTTCTACATCTATTATATATTTCGAATATTTTTTATTTACCGGTATAAAGAGTAATTTGTACGTATCATTATCTACTTTTACGATTTCCCATTTGAATGGGAGTAGAATCCAAATATGCATTTTTAACTTTCCTAGAAACACAAGAGTATTTCCATTTTGTGTGATTTTTATTTTTTTGAAAATATTTTTAAAATTTACAAATGCATCGGAAAATTCATACTGATCTTCTCTTTTTACTTTTTCTGGTAAGTAACTTAGAAAGTCTATTAAATATTCTATATTATATAGCTCTATATTATTCTCCTTATTCATTCTCCTTGTATCTGTTCCTGTACCTGTAGTTGTATCTGTAATTGTTTCTGTGTTTATTTTTGTAACTGATCCAGGATTCGAAGTGGCACTTTCATTTTCGAAACAATCTTTTTGAAAAATAATATATTCTTCTTCTTTTTCTTCTTCTTTTTCTTCTTCTTTTTCTTCTTCTTTTTCTTCTTCTTTTTCTGCTTCTTTTTCTAATTGATGTTGATATGTTTCCTCATTTTCCTCTTTTTTCTTTTTTTCAATTTGTTGTTTCTTCTTTTTTGAGAATTGCTTCTTTTGATTCGTTTCTACTTCTTTTCTATCATCAGAGCTTGTTTGTATTTCTTTGCAGATCTTATATATATATTTTTTCGTTGGTAAAAAAAAAGAATAATGAGGTTCCTTCTTAAAAGTGGCTCCTGAATTGTAAAGCGAATTAATTGAATAGGCAGAAAGAGCTGACAATGTTATATATTTCGCTAAAGTTTTCTTGTTCTGTTTTGCATAACTACAGATATTTCCAAATAAGTCGATCAATTTTGCTAAATAATCATCATCTTTACCGGGCAGTTTTATATACAACTTTTTAGATCACCCAGCATCAGCAATTTGGACAAGTGAATTAAAGATGCTGAACAGCATCAGCAGAAATATAAAAAAAAGACTTCTCATAATTCACGTGTAATGGTTTTCAATTCTTTCAGAAAAAAAAAAAATCTTCTTCTGTTTAACTTTGTTTTTTCTTTTCTCTCAAAAGAATAACATATGTAACCGGATTTGGCCACTTTTGTTCAACTAATTAAAAAAAATATATGTCTATACAATACATTATATATAATATAATATGTATATATACAATAATTACAATCACTTTGAACTCCCCAGTGGAAACACATTTGTTATCTCAGATTAACATCTATAAATTCTTATTTTTCCATCCCATTATTCCAAATAATGCATTTATTTCCATTTCCGATTCTGATACTGTTTCCTTTTTTTTTTTTTTTAAATGTACCTTCTGTTTTCTTTTAGTCATTATTTGGATCCTAATGGGTCTCTTTAGTAGTACATGCAGAAAAGAGAAACATGTTTTATAAATATACAAATCTGTATAACAGCTGTTGGAACCTTTTGTTGGAAAGCCACGGAGACATTTTGACATAACTGATATCTGTAAGTGAATGGATGAAATATCGACTTACCTATTGTTGTAATGAATTGGAAATGTATTTTCTTTTTTATAAAAAAAAAAAAAAAATGAGACTGTGCGGAGTTTGGAAAGATTTTGTTGTTTTTTTTTTTTCAGACTTTTTCTTTTTTTTTGACATTTAGGTGTTGCTTTTTCTGAAACTTAGCTAAACATAAATGATAATATAAATGATAGTATAAATGATAATAGAAAACTTTTCTGGTACCGTGCATAGTAAAGTAAGAGAACGAATTTTGCTTCATTATAAACCATATATCATTTCAAAAAATGTCTCTTACCCAAGTTTCTTTGACAATTCAAGAAATTTCCTTTACACAGTGTCATATATTAAGGTTCCTCAAATTAGCGAACGACATACTATTTTTCTAAACGCACAAGAGAAAAAATTTGTAAGATATGGAAAACGTGTAATAAATTGGATAAATTATAAAAATGTTTTGGAAAAAGTAAAAGAAGGCGAAAATGTCAAAACCGAAGAAAAACATATTTTCGACTTCCTGCCAAATATAACGGACTTAAAAACAGGACAACCAAAAAGGGTACAAAAAAAATATAGATCAAATGTATACGATGCTACGGAAGATAGCAGAAATAAGTTAAGTTGTACTACTTCCCATGTATCCGTGACAACAGAAATTCCAAATGTAGTGCTCGGAAGAAGTAAAAAAAAAAAGGTGGTACCTAGTTCTAAAGAGGATGTTTCGGCAGATACATCGATACAGAAATGTGTCAAAAGTTGTAACGACATTGATCGAGCCATTGCATCTGAAGGTAAAACATATCAAAAAAAGAATAAAGCTCTACATACAAATGCCAAAATATGTTTTGATAAAACAGAAAAGTTGGTCGAGAAGGAAAAAGAAGAAGAAGAAGATCAAAGAGAAGAAATGTTGAATGGATCTAGAAAAAACATTACAAGAAGTTACATACCGAATGAATTTTCAGCTTCTGAACTAGAATCGATCGAATTATTGGAATCGGAAATAAAGAAGCATGGAAAAAAGGAAAAAGAAATGGACAAGGACAAGGGAAATATAAGTAAAAGTAAAAGTGCAACTATAATTGGAATGGAAAAAGAAGAAGACATAAAAGAGTTACAAAAAGATACGTTTGATTTTGTAAACAAGAATACAGTAATAAAAAAGATATACAAAGCATCAGTAAATCATGTACGAGATGAAAATTTGTGGAAGAAATATGTCCAAAATGTGTTTGTCATATCTGCTTATTTAGATTCTAGTGACATAGTAATATTATTTTGGTGTTTTAGCAAAATTGGGTACAGAGATAATCGCTTAATAAATTTAATGTGTAGTATTATTTTAAAAAAGATCAATGAATTAAATACCTGCGCATTAGCACTATTATTAAATAGCTTGAAAAAATTGGAGGTACGAAAATATGATACTATTGAATTATTAACGAATCAATTTTGCTTTCAATTTTCTAAAAGCACATTTCAGGATTTAGCGTTAGTAGCAAATACATTATCTTATTTTTATATTTATCACAAAACCTTTTGGAAAAAATGTGTAAATAAACTGGTATACAACTATTACTTTACGCACCCTTTACATTTATGTCTTACGATTGCAGCGTTAGCCAGATTAGATATTAGAGAAGGTAATGTATTATTAGGTTTAAGCAAATCAGCAAAAAAACTAGGAAAAGATTTTTCTCCCAATAATCTTGCATTAGTTATCCACTCTTTTGCAAAATTGAAATTTCGCCACCCCCATTTTTATAATTTTTTATATAAATATGTTTATATGCATTTAGATCAGCAATATCGTGATATGTTTAAGAAATCTGGAGAAGCTCCTCTGTCTTCTTCTTTTTTTTCTTCACCTGATTCGCCTATTCCTTTACATTCAAAACATACCGAAAGTACTAGTGAAAGTAGTGATGTAGGTACGGGGAAGGGACATGACGGAGTTATAATGGAGAAGATGGATGAGGTGGAGGAGACGAACCAATATAACGCCAAGTGTCATTTTAAAGGGAAAGAGAAAAATAAGTATTTTGATTTACAATCTTTGGTTTTACTTTTGTTTTCTTGTGTTTGCTTAATAGACTGTACAGAACAGATGATCCTTAAACTAACGTATTTAATAATCCCACATAAAACTTATTTGGGAAATCACAAAATTGACAAATTAAAATATGTCAGTGACGTACTGCAACATTTGTATCCATCTGTTTATCAAAAATTTCCAAAAGAAATAAAAACCTTTTTTTCTTATATAGATCGTTATGAATTACATTGCAAAAAACATATTCCTAGTGCTCGATGGATTAACGAATTATCAAGGCATCTGGGAACAATGCATGTGAGTCATGTAAAAAATGTGTACATTAACAATATTTGTGCAAATATAACGTTAACAGATTCCGACGTTATCATAAAATGTTTAGGACCTTATAGTTATTATGTCAATTCCATAGAAACCACTGCTATAACGGATCTACAAATACAGATTTTGAAAAAGAAAAATAATAACAAAGTCATTGCCTTAAGTTATCATGATTGGAACCGTTTAAATGATTATGAAGAAAAAATTAACTTTTTATACAGCTTTGGTAGAAATGCGGCGAATTATTTTTTTGAAAACGCCAGACGACAATTAGGAGTATCCGATTATGATGATAACATAACAGAAAAACAACAGTTGCAAAAAATGGAAATGGGATCTACTGTACAAAATAACTATCGTGAATATAGTGCAACCGAAACAAGAGACAAGATTTTAGAAAATGATGTAGAAGATAAAGTCGAAGAAGAAACAGAAGAAGATGGTGGTGATGATGATGATGATAATGATGATGATGATGAGTGCATATATTCTTCTGATGAAGAAACAGAGATTCTTGAATATTTAAAAAAGACTGAATCTTACGAGCAATCTAATACAGAATCTGACGATGAAGAAAGTGATTATGAAATTCAAAGTATAAAGCATATGCTGAGATCTTCGAAAAAGTAGAAAACGTCTTTTGTTGGTTTAGGGTATATTTCAAATATGTTTTCTCTTTTAAAAATTTCTTGTATTTATAATATTAGGGTATATTTTAAATATGTTTTCTCTTTTAAAAATTTCTTGTATTTATACTACTCAATGTATAGTGAAATATATCTATGTTCCCAAATATAGGTACATATATATGTAGGACAATTGTCTTTGTTTTTGATATATTGCTTTTAATATGTATGTATCACGTTTAACATTTTTTTTTTTTGAAAGTCCATGTGTAATGTGATCATTTTTTATGTATATAATATATATATCCAAATGTTGTGACTTGATGGTCGTATACTTTTTGTTGTGAATAAAAACTGTATAAAACAAATATATTAATGTTTTCGAAATGATACCTCTCATTTCAATATTTTAATGTTTTAATAAAAATGTATAAAACGATGCGTTCATATCATACCTTATTTTCAAATTGCCGAAAATTTCTAGACTTGTAAACAATAGAAATATATCGTTTCAGTCTTTTGATTTATTCCTTCCATATTTCATCACAGTTCTCACTTTCCTATATTGCTTCAACTACATCAAAGAGTAGAGCTTTATACATGTTTCACACGTGTAAGACATATACATAAGTACTAGAACAATTCGTAAGAAAAACTAAAACTATGTTATAAAGACACTTGCATTGAAGAAAGTATGCTACTCGTTTCAATAAATCGGACCAGCATGTGATATATAGTAATCCTTAATAATTTAAGAAAACGAAATCACCGCCTATTATACCATACCTATGTAAACCCGTTATAAACGAATATGTAAACATACTTTGTTGTTTTTTTGAGAGGAAACGTTTCCAAAAAATTTATGTATTTCACATTTTCTCTTTTTTTCAAATGTACAATATTTCTACTGTGTGAACAAATATGGGTTGCGAAATTAAAAAGTGGAATTTCTAAACGTAATAAACTTAGTACTATAGTAAAGACGCGACGAACTAGTTATCTAAGAAAAGGTTTCTTTTTTCTCAAATAAATACATCTCTTACACTATCATACCGTTTATAGCCAGGTAGGCATTCGCACACATATATGCATACATATGAATACAAATATATGTTTTGACTTAACGAAGAAAAAAATGAAGAAAAATTAAATAGCATTTAAAGAAAAAATAACAAACCTTTCACCTTTGTAGAACAAAACATCTGTTTACACAGTATGCACTTTTTTTTTTTTTTTTTTCTTATTTATTTTTATGCACAGACGTAAAACAATATAATATATTCACATATTCTCGTATCTATCACTCCCGTCCAAAAGAACTTCTATATATAGAAACATAATAAGGAACATATTCAACCGTTGCTTTTTTATTTCATAGGGCATATCGTCCGTAATATATGTTTACAACTAAACAATTTTTTTGTTAAATAAATAGATATTCCTCCACCGCCTAAAAAATATGAACTGGTTCTAATGTCGTAGTGTGTGTTTTTACAATACTTAAGCGGCAAACATATGAAAAGAACAAAGTTTTGAAATTGTTAAAATGACCTAGTTTTGAGAACTGTTTTTATCCTTTGAAATAATAAAGCCTTACCGCAAGAAACAAACCTACAAAGACTGTTGTCCCGCTTTTTCAATAAATCTAATCTGCTCACTAGTTTGTCAGTTTACGAAAACAAAAAATAATGTTAATGAGTATACTGTATTATATTTGTAATTATCAGCAGAAGTGTCACACCACAGTACAAAGAGAGGCATATATCCAATAAAGAAAATGCACTTTCTTTTTGCAACACTAAAAGGACCAGCATTTTATAAAGGGACGAAACCAGTCTAAAGCGAAAAAAGTGGTGAAAATTAGGCAAGGGAGAAGCAGGAAAAGAAAACGCCAAAAACTAATTTTCAAAAAAATGAAAAAAAAGCAAACATTAGCAAACGAGTAACAGAAAAAAAAAAAAAAAGGGGGAACACAGGAAAATAAAGAAAAGGAAAAAAAACAGAAATAACAGAAAATGTCAAATTGACAAAACCATAAAAAAGAAAATAAAAAAATAGAAAAGCACGTGAAAAAACGAGATAAACGGGAGAAAAAAAGAGAAAACAGGAGAAAGCCCTAATACAAAAAAAAAGCATATTTATATGCGCACACGAAAAAGATAACGGGAAGTGGTGGTAAGATATGGGGAGAAATAGTTCCTATTAAATATACAGTATTAATTACTATTTCGTACATTTACTTACGTTAAGGAATGTTCGAAAATAATATCATTTCATGAACATGCTTATAACCTTATAACAGTTTGAGTATTTCTCTTCGTTTTTTTTTTTTTTTTTTGTTTTTTTATCTGAACTTTAATAAAATTTAGAACTAAATGAAAAAAGAGAAGAGAAAATCTAATATTTTGAAACATTTGAACAGAAGGACCAGAAGGACCAAGAAAAGGAAAAAAAGGGAGTAAAAGTTCCATATTATTTATATATGCATTTTTATTAGTCATTTCATTTGAAATATAGTAATTATTTTATTTTATTTTATTTTTGTAAACCCTCCGATTGTCTTTGACTTTTATATTAACTACACGTTCTTTTTTCCCTTGTTTTTTTTTATATGTAAATATAAATATATATATGAGAACGTGTTTTTGTTTGTGTAATATTTTGTTTTCTTTTCTTTTCCTTTCCTTTC
>LSRZ01000125.1:3803-17137 GCA_001625125.1 Haemoproteus tartakovskyi | reverse complement strand
AAGCGTGTGAGTTGTATTTATTTGCTCTTCTCTTTTTTGATTAATTTATTTAATTGCGTAAAAGAAAAAAATTTGGAAAAAAAAAATTAGGTAAAAAAAAAAAAAAAAAAAAAGGAAAGAGGCAAGAAAACTTTAATAAGTATTTATTAAATTTTCTTTTACAGAAATATATATATATGTATATATATATATATATTGAAAATATATTTTTATTTATTTATAAACATGTTTGTATATGCATAATGTTTCCATTATTTTTATTATCAGGACAAATAATATAATGGTCGTGAAAGAATTTTTCTTTTGCGTTCTAAAGATCTATTGTATACTTGTATTATATATAAGTATATATACATAATTGTTTTTTTTTAATTTTTTTTTTTTATTGTGGTACTCCTTTATTTATGTAATATAATAGTTCATATGCGTCCAGCATAAGAGAAACCGATATGTGAATTTACTTGTAGTGTATGTAGATTTATAAAACGGGGAGAAAAGGGAAACAAAAATGTGCAAAGAGCACATATCATAACTCCATATATATGTATATAATATATATATGTATGCGTACTACATAAGAAGTTCGTATAGAGATCTGAAGAGGTAAACATATAGATTGTTGTGGATCAAGGTAGGTGATATATATATATATCGGTATGGTCGGTAATGCGCTTAAGGAAAGACTATATTAAACATACGGAAAATAAATCAGTAGATACATTGATACATATATATATATGCGAGTGAAAGATGGAGGTTAGTGATATAGCTCAGATTTTATATGCAACGGTGGACCCCAATCTAGAAATTCGAACAGAGGCCGAAGCAAAACTGAAACATGCAAAAGTTACGAATTTTGTTCAGTATATAAATCAATTGTCTGCGGAATTTTGCAAAAACCAGAACGATCCTTATTTAAGACAGATTGCTGGACTATTAATAAAGAATGCATTTACGGCGAAAGATGCTTATGAAAGTGAAGAATGTGCCCAAAATTGGATTAATTTTCCATTAGAGTTAAAGAGTAATTTAAAGAATTCCATTCTCGATTTATTAAGTCAACCGTGTGATAAAATTGTGGTGGGTACTGCTTGTCAGATTATTTCCATCATTGCAAAAATTGAACTATCACACTTTGAATCTTCGGAGTTATTACGTAAGTTAGTAAATAACATCATTGAAAAAAATGTATACACGAAAAAAGCATCTACCATTTGCTTATCATATTTAACAGAAGATATAGCAGATATTTGCAATGAAAGCAAAAACAAATATGTGTTTACACAACCGGATTTGGATTTGATTTTGACTGGTATTATAAACTCTTTATGCGAACCAGCAGAGGAAGCAATTCATTGTGCGGACATGAAGGTTTTGTATAACTTAATGTCTTTTATAGATCAGAATTTTAAAACCCAAGTAGAAAGAGACATTATTATGAAGACAGTAATTGATGGATGCAAAGATTCTGGAAGATTCACTGTACAGGTTGCAGCATATGAATGTTTAATAAATATTGTGAGTTATTTTTATTCTTATTTAGACGCTTATATGTATGCAATTGGTCCTTTAACGTGGAACGCCATTGAATCTGAAAATGAAAGAATCGCGATTAGTGCCATCGAATTTTGGAACACTGTTTGTGAAGAAGAAACTTTCATAAATCAATACGAAGCTAGAGAAGGAAAGACAAGCCACAATATTGTAAAACAGGCAATGGTATTTTTATTACCCAAAATATTTAATGCAATGGTAACTCAAGAAAGTGAAGATTTAGACATTGACGCTTGGACGTTATCTATGGCCGCAGCCACCTTTTTAGCTTTAAGTGCACAGTTATTGAAAAACGACATAGTAGAACCAGTCATTTCTTTTGTTGAAGAGAATTTTATTCATGAAGAGTGGAGGAGAAGAGAAGCTGCCGTGTTAGCATATGGATCAATTATGGAGGGACCGGATACAGATAAATTAAGACCATTAGTTGAAGAATCTGTAGGACAGTTGTCGGAAGTATTAAGAGATCCATCTGTTGCGGTTCGAGATACTGCAGCATGGACGATTGGAAAAATTACTACATTTCATTCGGAAATTATTTTTAATGTTTTAGGGAGCTATACAAATCCGGATTCTTTATTTGGAATATTATTAGAAAGGTTAAATGATTATCCTCGAGTGGCAGCCAATATATGTTGGGTTATAAATCAATTAGCAGTGAATAAAAGAACTACCTATGATAGTATAACGAATATGTATGTAACTGATTTGGATGATTCGTTCTGTGTACTGTGTAAAAAGCTTATTGATGTTGCTTTAAGAGAAGATGCAGATACGAGAAATTTAAGAGAAGCTGCTTTTAACGCATTAAATATGGTAATACTTAATGTTTCGGATAATTGTTTAAAGTTTATGATCGAGTTATTGTCACATATGATGTATCTTTTATCTAACACTTATTTAAATCCATTAACAGAAGAAGTAAAAGTGATCCAAGCCTATTATTGTGGAACGATGCAATTTATTATAAACCGTTTAGGAAATCAGTGTAAACCTTTTTTAAAACCAACTTATTTAAGTATATTTCGTTTGTTTGAAATTCGAAATGATTTATGTGAAGATGCCTTACTGGCTTGCAGTGCCATTATCAATGTCATGAGAGAAGACTTTAAAGAGCATTTAAAAGATTTTTTAAAAGTGCTTTTTAGGGGATTAAAAAATGTAAATGAAGTATCTACTTGTAAAATATGTGTTGAAATGGTATCTGACATATGTATTCCATGGACCATTGAATTTAAAAAAGAAATGGAAAACATTTTGGAATGTTTGTGGAATGCTTTGAAAACATATGGTGTACATAGTTCATTGAAAATAAGTATTATAACGGTGTTAGGAGATATAGCAACTGCATTAGGTCCTCATCTTGTAGATTATTTAACTTTCTTTTTAAATATAATTACGGAATCATCTGATGTTCGTATTACTGCAGATATGGAAGAAAATGATGATTATCTCAGTTACGTTTTTGAAATGAGGGATGCTATTTTGTTAACATACAGTAACATAATATATTCTTTATTAGATGGAAATCAAATAGGGCAGTTAAAAATGTATGTATCTGCAATTCTCGATTTGTTAGATATTATACTTATTAGTGATATTCAGCACTTTAATGCTCAAAATTTTCAGAATGCAGTTTCTTTATTAGGAGATTTGATTCACGCTTTTGGTTATGAATTGGCGGATAATGCAAAAATAGCTGAATTGGTTGTTTCGGTATATGGTAAAGTTGAGGTACTATCAAATCAAGGAGATCCAAAATGTGAGAATTGTGTTATGAAAATTAAATGGCTAAAGAAAATTTGCAATGTGAAATTAACACATAAATAGATGTAATGATAGAATGAATGATGTATCTAGAAAGCAAGGAAATTTGTTACATACATTAGAAGAAAATGACAAAGTATATCTGAAAAATTTAAAAATAAAGTATATGAATAGAATTTAAAAATAAAGTATATTAATAGAATTTAAAAATAAAGTATATTAATAGAATTTAAAAATAAAGTATATTTATATAATTTAAAAATAAAGTATATTTATATAATTTAAAATTAAAGTATATTAATAAAATTTAAAAATAAAATATATTAATAGAATTTAAAAAAAATGATGAGCAAATTGTTGTTATGAACTGAAATACACAACGAAATGAATCTTATTCTGATATTGATAAAATACGTGAATAATGGTTATTTTGAATAAGTATCTATATGCATATGTATATACATATATTTATAGAAGAATTAGCTTATCTGTAATATTGATTCTGTCATCAATTTTTGGTTGTTTTGTGTATTGTGTAATTCACATATTTTTATTTCTGAAGTAAAAAAGGAAAATAGAAGAAACCAAAGAATATGGGAATATATAGTGTGAAAATTCTTTCACATGTTTATACAAGTATATATTAAGTAATAACTAATGGAATGTTCACATATGAAAAATATGTAAGGAATGAAATACTACAATTACATGTAAAAGGAAATATACAGTGTTGAGCAACACAAAACGTATATATTTGTGTTATTTCGAAAATCTGAGTTTTTTTTTTTTTTTCATGTATATATATTTTATTTTATTTTTTTGCATATATTATATGCTCTTGCTTTTATATACATAGGTATATATGTTTTTATATAGAAGCGTTCGTAGCTGTTGTAAAATTGTTCTCTTTTTATTATACACAAATTATAAATATTTTTAAAGAGAAATAATGTGTTTTTTATTTTATAATTAATTTTTCTCTTCATATGTTTTTCTTTTTGCATTTTTTTTTCTGTTTTTTTTTTTTATATATTATGTGTGTATGTATGTATCTATATATATCTATTTATATATATAAATATACATATATATGTATATATATATATTAAATCATGTGTATTGCTTTTTATCTTTTATCTTTTTTTAATACTTTGCTATCATACCATACCATACCATACCATACCTTTCTTTCTTTTCTTTTTTTTTCTTTTCTCTTAGTATAGTCACTGTATTTTTCTTTTTTTTTTCTTTCTTATGTCTCTTTCTTATATTTCTTTTCTTCACTACTTTGTTTCTTAATCTCTTTATCACTTAGCTTTTTTTCTTCTTAATTTCTTAACTCTTAACTTCTTAACTTCCTAACTTCTTTACTACTTTACTATTCTAAATATTTTTTCTTATCTTATCATTTTTTCTAAAGCGGATTTCCATTTAAATTTTTAAAAGTCATTCATTCTTTTTTTTAAGCCGTTTATACAACATCATTATGTACTTCTTACTTCTTACGTTTTTTTTTTTTTTTTTTTTTTTTATGTTATCCTTCTTCTTTTACCTCTTTTTTTTTTTTTCTTTTTCTTCTTCCTGCTTTTCTCAATTTCTTGTTCTTACTTCTTACAATATCTTTTTCTAATTTCTTGTATTTCCTTTTTTCTGAATAAAACCTAAACTAAAATAAAAAATTCTAAGCTTTTATAACATCTCCTCTTTTCTGATTGTGTCTGACGTAATTTTATCTTTTCTATTATGAAATTAAACTGGCTTTTTCACTATTTCTATTGGCACAATATGATTTAATTTGAATTACACGTTATTTTTTTTCCAATGTTATTCATGATGTCTTCTACTTTATCTATTCTATGTCCGCGTTTCCCTTTTTGCTTTTTTTTTTCCTCTTTTCTGTACTCATCTCATTTCATCTCACCTCACCTTATTCTATTCCTTTTCTGTACTCATTTCATCTCATCTCATCTTATTCTATTCTTTTTCTGTACTCCTTTCATCTCATCTCAACTCATCTTATTCTATTCCTTTTCTGTCCTCATCTCATTTCATCTCATCTCATCTCATTCTATTCCTTTTCTTTTTTCATTTTATATTTTTCCTAGCTCTACTACTTTAATATATTTCTTTTGTCACTGCACAAAGCGGTTCTTTTCTTTGTTAATTCTGGCATATTTTTTTTTTTCATTGACTACCATTTTTTCTTTAACACTTGAGTTTCTGTAGCAACATTATTCAAATCCTTTTACTTTTTAATACAGATAACTACATTATATTCTATTATATTATAATATCTTTTAGTAACTTATTTTCTTAACATTATCATTGGCTTTTTTTTTATTTTTTTTATTTTTGTTGTGTGCTTTAACCTTGCTGAGGTTCTTTATCAAATGTTTCAAGTTAATATCTCTACTTAATTCTACACACAGCTTTTCTTAATCTATCTCTTTATATCATCCTAACAATATTTTGGATTTTGTATTTAATCCAAATTAAAGTTTTTTCTCGGTTGTATTTTTTCTTGATATTTTTATAAAAAAACATTTATGAAAATCTCCAACTAAACAGACACCATTTGATATAATATATTGTGATTTATTTTGCAAAGTTTCGATTTTACTTAATTTCAGTTAATCTGATTTTCGCTTATTTAATTTCATTAGACTTATCTCGATTTTACTTGATTTAATCTGTTATGGCATGGAATTGTAGGGCATGATTTGCCATGATATGACATGATCTGATCTGACATGATATGAACAGAATTGATTTGAATGTAGAACATATTTTTGTACTTCGTCAACAACCAAATAAACTGCTGTTTATGAAAAGGTTTTTATTGTCGAAACATACCTCTACTGATACCGACTTGATTATAAATAATCAAAAAAACAAAATGTGTCACTGCAGAACATCTGCAATCAACTCTTGTTGTTGCCTCCTAATTTTTTTTTTTTTGTTTTCACTTTTCACTGCACAAAGAATTTTTTTAGAATTATATTCCATTTTATCCCATTAATTTTTGAAAAACTGAATAACCGATAAGAACAAAAATGAAAATCTATGCTGCATAGAGAAAACAGAAATTTTTTCGAATCAAACATTGACTGTTATACGCAGATGTTAAAAAAAAAATATATATATTAAAAAAAAAAAAAAAACGGTGCAAGAAGAAATACTTAAGAATAACAGTGTTGTATGTTGTATGTTTTATATGGATATATATAGATTCTCTATATATAGATATATTTATAACATGATCAATTTTTGAGAATATAAAAGAATGAAGACAAAGACGAGAAAAACTTTTGTTCTAATTGTTGGAGGAGGTCCCACTGGTATTACTGCGGGTTTATATTTACAAAAATTTGGTATACCTCATATTTTAATTGAAAAAGATAAAATATTAAAAAAGATACCTAAAGCGCATTATTACAATAATCAGACAATGGAAGTATGGAGAAACATCTGTCATATAGACAAATGCGTTCTGAATGAAACGGAAAATATACACATGTGGAAAAATTTTAATTACTGTTTAAATTTAAATAGTGATAAAATAATAGGAACTTATGATAATTTTTATGATAAATATATTTTTAAAAATACATATTATGAAGATATTAGTCCATCAAAAGTTACCCATTTATCTCAGTATAAAATTTTGACAATACTTTATAATTTTTATGTGAAATGTGTAAAGGGGGATTCAAAAATTATCAGACCATTCATTAGCAGTTCAAGACTAAAGTTTTCTTCATATCGTATTATAAGACAATTATTAAGAACTGAAAATGAAACAGAAATTGAAACAAAAGCAGAAGCAAGGGTAGATACGAAAAAAGAAACGAAAAAAGAAAAAGAGATTAGAGAAGATGGAAAAGAAAAAGGAAATGAGACACATTTCAGTAAGGATCCCTTTTTGCGTTTTTGTGGATATGATTGTTCAGAATTATTACTTGGATACGAATATGAAAGTTTTTTAAAGTGGGAGGATTTAAATAAGAACTATGAGAAAAAACCATCTAGTATGAAACAAGAAGACGATTCAAATTTCGTGATTACACAAGTAAAAAATGGGAATACTGGTGAAAAAGAAATTATAATTAGTAATTATGTTTTTGTGGCTGAAGGAGGGAAAAGTTCCATAAAAAGGGACTTAAATATAAATGATGAGAAGGCGAAAACGTACATGAAATTTACAAATATACATTTTCATTCAAAGCAGTTAAGTTACTTAATTCGAAATAATCCTGCTATGCTTTATTTTATATTTAACGAATATATAGGTGTTTTAGTTATACACAATTTTAAAGAAGGAGAAGGAGTAGTACATATTCCATATATATCAGAAAAAGAGGTTTCTTTGTATGCAGACAGAACTCTTTGTTTAAAAGTATTAGAAAAATTACTGGGGGTTTGTTTAAGCGATATACAGATACATGATATTTATAAGTGGACAATGAATAGCTCCATTGCTTCTACATTTGTTGATAAAAGGTCGAATCGAATTATTCTTTTGGGAGATGCAGCTCATAAGTTACCACCATCTGGTGGGTTTGGACTGAATTTAGGAATAGGAGAAGTGTTAAATGTCATTTGGAAAATAGGTAGAATATTTCAGCTAAAAAGAAACAATTTTCTGAACCTTCAAAATAAAAATAAAAGTACCACAATGGATGTTGTAAAGAATAATGCAGTAGAACAAAAGACGACTAATGTCCATACAATTCATTTTTCTAATACATTGAATGAAATGAACCATGTATTTTCTACCTTAGTTAATAGTAATGAAAAAGTCCAAATACGAAATTTTATAGATTCTTATAATGTTGAAAGAAAGTTGGTAACTGAATATACGATTGATTGTGCCGTGCGAAATTATGAAAAGGGCAATAATGTTCCTAGAATTTTAGGTTATGAATATAATTATATCCATTTTTTGAAAAAATGGAATATGGATCGTTTTGCAAAACATAGCACTATTTTTTATTATTTATTTAAGAGTGCTAGACAGTTTTTAAGCATAATTAACAATGTTCCTTATATTCTGGAGAGTCGAAGAAAAGAAATTCAGCAGTTATTTCAAAACCCCTCTGATTTACTCACACTTCTGTATCCTGGAGTGGATCTTGGATACGCTTATATTGATACTATAAAAGAAACAACACGAACTGACACTCATGTGAAAAATGTGAAAAAGAGTGATATGAATAAAGAAAGCATTTTTGTTAAAGATAAGGGAGATCGAGTATCACGTTTGAAAATTTGTGAAGATGTATATGCAACAGATATGATACCTACGATTACTGGATCAAAAATGCCTCATTTTATCATATATTCATTTAATAAAAATTCTGTGTATAAATTGTCTACTGTTGATCTTCCAATGATCAACAATCTTTCGTTTTCTTATTTAATTCTTTTGTTTGATTATAACGTTTTAAAAGATGTACTTGTGTACTTGTCTAAGAAGAAAATAAAAAAAGATCAATTTAAAATTTGCTTATGGGATTCACAAATCAGGATAGAGCCCAAAGGAACGGAGTTAGAAATAACAAGAGACGATCGTAACGATGAGAAAGATAAAAATAAAAACATCTCAAATGGTGTAAACGACATGAATACAGTAAAAATAAAAAATGGTCCTTTTGTTTATCAACAGAAAACTCTTATTTTAGGTGACATTTCAAAATTAAAAGGAATCGAACTGCCTGTTTCAAATTTTGAAGTTTCTTTAGTGTTTTCTTCAAAATTGATACAAGACTTATTTTTTGAAACAATGCATTTGAAAACAAATAAATATTTTGTAATTACAAGACCTGATAAACATATAATATCAGTAGGAGATGAAAACTTACTTAATCAAATTGAAGAAATAGCAAATGTATATATATAAATAATTTTTTGTATTAATTATCACTTATTCGTTTCTTTTTTGTTGACTCTTTTGTATAACATATATATATATATATATATATATATATATATATGTAGATATATATATAAAGTCATTTCTCGTTAATTAAACAAGTATCAATATTGTGATCAATGTTATGATATGAATTGTGATCAGTCTTGTGATCTGAATTATGATCAATCTTATGATAAATATTATGATCAATCTTGTGACTAGTCTTGTTTTTTATATTTTCTCTCTGCTCTCATTTCCTTCTTTTAATAACGTATTTTTGTGTCAACTTAATTCTAAAAAAGTCTACCTCATCTTTTCTTATCATATCTTATTCTATATTTGTCTTTTTCATCATTGTTTAATTTTTTTAATTGTCTAATAATTTTGTCATAAATTTTTTTAATTGTCTAATAATTTTGTCATAAATGTTTTTAATTATTTAATAATTTTTTTATTAATTTTTTTTAATTGTTTAATAATTTTCTTATTATTTTTTTTTAATTGTTTAATAATTTTTTTTTTTTAATATATCTCATTATGTTTCTCCTTATTTGCCATTCTGCTTGCCACTTTGAATATATCAGAAGATGGTCATCAGTTCAACTCGTCGGCAGTTCTTCGCCTCCCTCTCATCTTATCCCTTCTATTATGAAAACATAAAACCAATTTTCACATCGCAAGTAATGAGAAACAGCGGTGACGGAACTGTAATAATCGGAGCTCCAGGCAAAAAAAAAAAACAGTGTCCAAAATACATAGAAAACAAAAAAAGAAAAAAACAAACAAACGCAAGTATACATAATTAAAATACTATTCATATATATGTCGATAGCGATCTTCTTTCATTCAAAATTAAAACACCAAAAAAAAAAAAAAATAGAAACAAGGCGATGAAGGAAGAGTAACGAATTACAATGAAGAAAAAAACTGGGAAAGAAACAATGAAAGAAATATAATGTCGAAGGCTAATAAAAGAAAATCATAAAATAAAACAATAAAATAAACAATAAAATGTATACTATAAGAGCAAAGGACTACTCGCTCTTACCTAATGTAAAAAAACTGAAGAAAATATATACCATTTAAAAACAACACCATGTATGTTTTAAGGCATTTTACGAAAACAAAGAATACACACATTATTTCATAATGTTGAGATATATATAAATATTTCAAATATAAAATGTATCTATATATGAAAAAAATATAAACACATTTGTATGAAATTAAAAAGAGTGTGGATATATGTTTTCATGCATAGTCTAATATATAAAGTATATATATATATATATATATATAAGGCATATATATAAGGTATATATATAAGATATATATATATAAGGTAAATATATATATGATATGTATTATTCCTTTTTTTCTGTGAGCATTTATTACATCTATGCAATCAACTTTAAATTCGAACATTTGAGATGTGCATAGGTTTCACAGGTAGATACATTTGATGGATAATCTGTTTGTACGGTTGTATGTAATATTTTATATTTGTTTTGACAAAGAGACGTTGCATATTTTAAAACATTATGTGCATTATTTTTATGTGTCACAATATGACATGCTAAAGCCGGTTTTCCAATAGACAAAGACCAAACGTGTAAATCATGTATATCTATAACTCCTGATATCTTCAGTAAATCATTTTTTAATTCAATTAAATTTAAACCTTCGGGAGTTCCTTCCATTAATACGTTTAATACTTCTTTAATGACAGAAATGGTTGTAGAAAAAACAATAAAACAAAATAAAATTGAACATATGGGATCAATAACTGAATATTGGGGATTAAACCATATTATTAGGGATGCAATAATAACTCCAATATTTTGAATTAAGTCACTCAGAGCATGTATATATGCAGCCTTTAAATTTATATTGTCAACTTCTGTCGTATTGGATTTATTAAAAGAAGAACGGTTTTCTTTACAACAATGATTCTTTTCTTTCTTATTATTTACATAATGGTGCCCCTGTGTTTTTTCATTTTCTTTTTTTGGAAATGTGTGATTTTCATCATTTTCTATAGAACTAACAGTAGATAATTTTAGTACTTTTCTTTTATTTCCTCCGTTAAAACAAAAATTTTCATTCCCCCCCTGTTCATAAACATCTATGTATGTTGTATTATTCAGAGAATTTTTTTTTTGGCAACATGTATGATGAGATGTGTTACTACATACTGTACTATTTCCCTTACTGAAATCTTCTGCATCAGCTTCCGATTCATTAGTCTGATCCGTTTCACTTTCACTTTCATTAATATTTCTATTTTTTTGAACATTGTCCCCTTTGCATATATTTCTGACCATTTTTCCTTTTATCTCCTTGTTATTATTCATATTATTTTTTGTAAATATGTATCGGTTATTGTTGTTTCTTTCATTTCTTTCACTTCTTTGTTCTCTCCCTTGTTGTTTCTCTTGGTATTGTTCTTGATTGCATTCTTTTGGATATAATATTTCCTCTTTTTCTTTATTTTCCATTTTTTCTTTTTGCGATCTATTTTCTTTATTTTGATTCATCTGTAGTTCGACTTCTACTATTCCTTTTGTTTTTCTTTCTTTATCTCTCTCTTTTTTTGCTTCTGTTTTTCCATTTTTAGTTTCCTCCCTCTGACATTCGCTACAGTTGATTGACGATTTATTCAGCCTATTTGCTTCTATTTGATTTTGTCCCATGGCCTGATAATCGTCCAAAGCTACATACTCACAATTACTTTCTGCTTTATTTGTATCCCATTTCATATCGCCTTTTTCCATTCCTCCGCTATTACATGAAATGACGTCTTCCTTCAACTTTGTATATACATTCTTTCCTTTTCTATAGATGTTGTTATCTTTTAGTTTTGTTTTTATTTCGGGTGTCGAAACGCAGTCATGGGAATATACTTTGTGTGGGTAAACAGCAACCTCTGGAGATAGCGTATCATTGTTTTTAACAACGTTATAATAATGTACAGCATTAGGGCTATGTTTTTGACTATGATTATGACTATGATTATGATTGTGATTATGGTTATGACCGTGTTCGCATTTTGGATGGTCAAAGTCCAACCCGTGCGAGTGTACTTTCAAAATGAAAGCAGTGAAAATATTTGCCAAAGTACTGACAAAAGCAGTAACAAACATAATATATCCATTAACAATTTTTACATGGAACAGTCTTAAAACTGAACTATATAAAATGTATGCAGAAAGAGCCCATATGAAGAAAATAGAAAATAATGCCCCAATTATTTCTGCTCTATGATATCCAAAAGACATATCTACATCTCCTTGTAAATTTGAAATATAAATTGAAAATAAATTAAGAGCAAAGGAACATATGTCACAAAATAAATGAGAAGCATCTGTCATGAGTGATAAAGAATTGGACCACACAGCGGCAACAATCTCTATTATCATAAATATGATACAAATAACACATGCAAGTGTAATCTTCTTAACTGCTTTTTTTTGAGATATATCGTGCATATTAGACATTTCCTCCATATATTTTAAATGTTTTTGTTTTTCTACATCGGTATCGTCACATGTTAATGCTACTTCTCGCATATCTATATCAATCTGCATCTTTCTTATAAATATTTCTCGATTTTGTTTTTTGTTTTTTGTTTTTCGTTTTTTTTGTCTCACTCTCTTTTTTATTAGTCTCTTGTATGTTGTCTACTTTTTTGTGTCTTCTTTTTTTGTTTTCTTCTTTATTTTTGTCTTCTTTTTTTTGTTTTCTGTACTTTTTATTTTCCTTTTTGCTTATTTCTTGTTGTTTAAACTTATACTTTCACTAAATCGTTTTTTCTATTTTTTATGTGTCTACCTATATATATATATGTATATATGTATGTATATGGTTTTATATTTTTATATTATAAGTCGTTAAGTTAAGATCTATTACGTAATTTTCTAATTGTTCAGAATGGCTTGTGAATACCTTCTAACTTGTTTTTCGTTGTTCCATAAAGAGAAAGACATAAAGAAAGTTCCCCAGTTACTGATAAAAATAAAGTAGATAGTCGATATTGAAAGGATTCAAAACTGATTATTCCACTATCACTTCAAGAAATGTATAACAACTGTTAGCTGTC
>LSRZ01000124.1:20304-32596 GCA_001625125.1 Haemoproteus tartakovskyi | reverse complement strand
TTTATTTTGTTTATTTTGTTTATTTTGTTTATTTTGTTTATTTGTTCATTTTTTTGTTTGAGCATTATGAATATTATTGAAACAAATAAGGACAAAGAAAGAATCAGTTTGCACAGCCACATTAGTGGACTTGGTTTAGACGCTGATGGATATGTTATAGATGTTCAATATTCGGAAGAGAAAAAAAAGAAAGATAAAAGAAAACATCACAAAAAAGATGAGAAGGTAGAAAAAAAAGATGAAGAAAAAAAAAAAGAAAATGATATAATAAATGGAATAGATAATAAAGAAATAGGAACAAATGAAAATGAAATTAATAACAGATATGAAATGGAAAGTGAATATAAAAGTGAAAATGAAAGTGAAAATGAAAGTGAAAGTGAAAGTGAAAGTGAGGATGATTATGAAGAAACATTTCAACAATTTTACAAATCAAAAGGAATGGTTGGACAAAAGAAAGCAAGAGAAGCAGCAGGTATATTTTTAAGCTTAATAAAAGAAAAAAATATATGTAAATGTTTATTATTAGCTGGACCTAGTGGAAGTGGAAAAACGGCAATTGCAATTGCTATAAGTAAAGAAATAAGTGAAGAATCTATTCCTTTTTGTATTTTTAATGCATCTCAAGTATATTCTTGTGAAGTCAAAAAAACAGAAATATTGACACAATATATTAGAAAAAGTATAGGAGTAAAAATTAAAGAAACAAAAGAAGTTTTTGAAGGAGAAGTTGTAAATATGGAAGTTTTTTATGATAATGTGTATCAAGAAAAAAAAGTGTCTCATGTTCATGTGACGTTAAAAACTTTAAAAGAAGAAAAAAAAATTAAATTACATGCATCCATTTATGAAAATATTGTAAAAGAAAATGTACAAGAAAAGGATGTTATATATATAGAATCCCAAACAGGAATTGTAAAAAGAGTTGGAAAATGCAATTTTTATCAAGATATGTTTGATATTGACACAGATATATATGTAGATTTACCTAAAGGAAATGTTCATAAAAAAAAAAACATTATTCAAAATATTACTTTACATGATTTGGACATTTCCAATTCTCAACCTAAAGATAATATTCTAAACTTTTTTCAAAATACAAAATCAAAAAAAACAGAAATTACAGAAAAATTAAGAAATGAAATTAACAAAATCGTTTACAAATATGTAGAACAGGGTGTTGCACAAATAATACCAGGAGTCTTGTTTATTGATGAGGTAATATGATAATGATACTTTTTTTGTAAATGAAAAAAAAAAATAGAGTATTAATTGAAAACAAATAATGTAAAATGAAACATATACATATATGGACACATATAACTTATTTATTTCTTTATTACTCGTTCTATAATTTTTATATAGGTGCATATGTTAGATATAGAATGTTTTACATATTTGAACAGAACTCTCGAATCCAATTTGGCACCCATCATTATTCTGGCTACGAATCGAGGAATATGCAACATAAAAGGTAACAAACAAACTGCATATAAGTTATATTTATTTTATGCAAATAAGTGTAATATTTGTTTCAAATATGAAATATTTGCAATTACTAAACCCTTGATGTATCTATTTACAATACATTTTTTTTTCCCCCATTTTTTTGGGAAATTTTCTTTTTTTTTCTGTTTTTTTGATCTTTTTGAAGGAACCAACATCATATCGGCACATGGTTTACCAATAGATTTGTTAGACAGAATTATAATTGTGAAAACGATGCTCTATAATCAAGAAGAAATTTTACAGGTTCATACTATGCATAAAATAAATGACTATATATATATATATAAATTGATGTGTGTATATTTATATATAATATACAATTGCTTCTTGTTACATATTTATAAAAATATAATTTGTTAACACATGAACAATTATATACTTAATTACGAACTTTTTATATTCGATGTTTAATTTTTTTTCTATTATTGTTATTATTCATATTATTAATATTATTGTTATTATTAATATTATTGTTATTATTAATATTATTGTTATTGTTATTATTATAGGTTTTAAAGTTACGATGTCGATTTGAAAAAATTAAAATTAAGAGGGACGCATTAAATTATTTAGCAGAAATAGGTACTCAAAACAAGAAAACAAAAACAATATTATATATTTCTAAACAACATATGAAAACCCAAAAAATTGAATCATATATAGGATATCGAAACGAACTCTCTTAGTTTTAGTGTACTTTTTATTTGTCTATTTGTCTATTTTTTTTTTTTTTTTTTTTTAGGTGCCAAATGTTCCTTACGTTATGCAATACAATTACTAACACCTGCAAAAATATTAGCTAAGAAAAGAGGGAAAAAATATATTAATACAGAAGTCATTGAAGTGGTTTCCAACATTTTCTTTGATACAAAAAGATCAGCACAACTGTTAGTTCATGAACAAAATAAATATGTTTACTAATATGCATGTTCTTATTACACTACATGAGGTCATGCTTGTTTTTTAGTGTTGCATTTTTTTGGGGGTGGTCTGTTGAATTTTTCTGTTACATGGACTGACTTGATTGATCACTATAGTAGTGTGTTAGTTTTAAAAGATAATATGTATTTCAACAATTGGTTTGAAAAAAAGAGAAATGAAAAAAATATAAAAAAAAATATGATAAAGGGAGAAATGAAAAAAATATGAAAAAAAAAACAAACAAGTAGAATTTTATTGAAGAGAAATACATCATATGTTTTGTTTTGCTTTATGTTGTTTTATATTGTTTTATATTGTTTTATGTTCCCTTTAAATGATAGTTCTCAATTCAGTAAAAAAAATAAAGAAATAAATTTATACACAACCCGTTTCAGGTACACACATTTTCTTTTTTTTTTCTTTGTTTCATATAACTGTAAATAAAAATATGCGTAATTATCTGAAATATGTTTATTAAGAAACAAAGAGCATAACTATTAAATGAATATATCACATGCATTATTTCAAAAAATAAAACAAATGTTTAAGTTTATATAGTTCTTTATTTTTATCCAATGTAGACAATTCTTTTGTTTTTATTACAGTTACTATTTTATTTATTTATTTTTTTTTTTTTTTTTGGAGAAAATATTGTTGGTTTTTTATTGACAATTTCTTCGTAATACATTGTTTACAAGTGACATCATTTTTATACTTGTAAATGTTTCTTTCAGGAAATATTTGCTTATCTCATATTTTCGTATTTATATAAAATGAACTAGTTAGTCATTATCATTCATATTGTTTTTGTTTCATCTTGCCAAAATAGCAATTGAAAAACGACAAAATTAAGGCATCGGCAAACTGTGCATAGAAAAAGGACATAATACAATATATATATATATATATATATATTTATACATGTATATTTTATACGTATGGACCGAAAAAAAAAAAAAAAAAAAAAAAAAACTTAATCTTCCTATGCAAACAAACATTAGGAGGAATTTTTTTTCACAGCTATAGTGAGAGATTTGTGATGCAAAACGTTTTTAGCTCTTAACAAATTTGAAAACACATTAAAACGACAAAAAACACTTCATATGATTGTGTTTAGCAAATTATACGTTATTTTCATTTTTATTTTTTTTGATCTCGCAAAAATATCAGGTGACACATAAATGTACACATTATTCAACATTGGTAAAATTTGGTTCGCATAAATATAAGGTGACACACATATATATATATATATATATATACATATATATATGAGCACATTATCACATCTTCATTTAACTTTTATGCTTTGTGTTTCTATTTTTTGAGTAATTTTAATTTAGTTTTCATGTTAACTTTTTTTTTTTTTTTACGCTTTATATTTGCATTTTTTTTTTTTTTTTTGGAGACTGAAGAAAAGATTTTCCCTTCGTTTTCTCCTGTTTTGCTTTCAACTAAGAGTTTATATAAATGTTAATTTAAAACCACCGATGCTAATATATTTTTATTTTAGTTTCTGTGTTTTTATCATTACGCTTTATTTGAAATCGTTGTTTTACTCTTTTTCTTTGTTTCTTAATTACGCGTCTTTTTTTTTCTTTTGTTCTCTTCCATTTCACGTCTCTTTATTATAGTTACTATTTTTTTGCTCTCTACATCTACTAATTATTGGATGAAACGTATATTAAAGAAAGGTTGTTTAGCGTTAAAAATCATATATTATACATACATATATGTATACATATATATAAATATATATATTATATAACGTTGCGATAAGTATAATCTTAACTTATATTAATGTATACACACTAACTTTGTAATTATGATGTGATGCATTATATATTATATGATTACCTCAAAATTTCTTGTTTCTTTTTATTTATTTATTTATATATTTATTTATTTATTCATTTATTTATTCGTTTATTTATTTATTTATTCATTTATTTTTTTATTCGTTTATTTATTTAGTTATTTATTTATTTATTTATTCATTTATTTATTTATTCGTTTATTTATTTAGTTATTTATTTATTCGTTTATTTATTTAGTTATTTATTTATTTATTCGTTTATTTATTTATCTAGGTGTTTTCTAATTTAAAAACAGTCATATTGTGGTGCGGTTTGATTGTCTTCTGTTATGTGATAAAGGCAAAGACGTTATATTTTTGCCCACAGTGTTTTTATTTTTTATTTTTTTTATTTGGTTATTTGGACAAACAAAAGGTTAAGGAAACTACGTGAAGCAAAGAAGAGAAATAAAAAGATATAAAAAAAATCGAACGTAATAAAAGGCAAGGAAAAACAGTTGAGAAAAAAAAAAAATTAAGAAAAAAAACGTTGAGGAAAATTAAAAAAAAAGGTGGAAATACAATTCATCAGAAAATAAACGAAACGAAAGTCACATATCAGTGACATATTCCGTTACTGAAAATTGAAAGTTAGAATTTGGCAACCAACAATTGTTAGTAGGGATTAGCAGTTGATAATCTATTTATAAAAAAAGAAGACACATACTTTTATATATTGTGTTATTCTGTTTTTTCCTCATTATTCTTTCAATCTTTGACTCTTTTCATCTTTTATTGTTTTAGTCTTTTTCTGTTTTTACTTTATTTGCACAACTTGGGAAAGAAATATTTTCTTTACATATATATATATATATATACATATATGTTTTATGTATATAGATAGATAAGGTAGATAGATAGATAAGATAGATAGGGAAAGTACAAAACGTGATTTAGAAAGGGGGTGTACAAAACGAGAAGAAGCGGGAAGAAGTAATTGAAATAAAAAGAAAGTACAAATAAAAATAAATAAAGAAAAAAAGGTTTAACAATAATTACTAAAGGTTAGAATAAAACGAAAGGTGAACATAAAAATAGAAATAAGAATAAGAATAAATATACAGAAAAAAGAAGAAAGAAAAACATAAGCAACAATGGCGAATAGAGAATTGACAATATATGACAAGTTAGATGCACTTATATTGGATGTGATAAGAAATATAGAAAGAAACAGAGATGTACATCATTTGGAAAATGTTATTTCCGATAATACGGTATATGCAAAATTTTATGAGTTTTTTGGAAAGGAAGATGATATTCAATGTAAAACTTTAGAAAATTTAAAAAGGGAATATGAAGGAAGAAATATAGAAAAATATTTAATATTTGTATTTGAAAGATTACAAAAAAGAATTCAATCAACAAAAGGAACAATATACATTAATTTTCAGTTTCTAGTATTACGTTATATGTCTTACTTTTGGTTTTTGTTGACAAACATTAAGGATAAAATACCTTTAATTTTTTATTATCATTTTATATTTGTAGATATTTTGATTAGTTTAAAACATATAAAGTGTGCCTATTTGATGAATATATATGCGATTCGTAATTTTATTACTATAAAACTACATAATAATGTAAAATTTAAAGTATATTATTTGGATGAAAGAAAAGCACAGGAGGAAATAACAAAGGCCATAAAAAATGTCAATGATCTTTTTCGTATGGAATTTTTATGTTTCGTAAAAAATATAACAAAAACAAAATGTCTTAGTGTTAATAAAGAAATACAAAATTACGCAGTAAAAATTTCTGATGATACAAACGAAAAAACTGTAAAGATTTTTAAAAAATATAGTTTGTATAATTGTTTATGGTGTTCTTATGAAAAGCAGGAAAAAACTTGTAACAAGAGTGATGAAAATAATACAAAAGATGAACAAACTGTTAATATGGGAATGAATGGTCATATGGATACAGGAAAAAGTATGGGAAAAGGTAAAGGTAAAGGTAAAAATAAGGATAAGAATAAAGATAAAAATACAAGTGACGTTTCCAGTGGAGATAAAAACGATAACATCCTAAACAACAACAGATATGACAACACAAATGACAACACAAATAACAACACAAATGATGATGAAATCGATTTTTTTCTTATACTAAAATGTGATCATCTGAATAATTTAAAGGTATTATGTGCAGATTTATTTCCTGTTGAAAGTAGTTATACTATACTTACAAAATTCATTAGACGTTTTTTAAAACTTACGTTCATCGATTTCGCTTTGTTTTTTAGTTCTTTAATTGCTATTAACTTAGAATTTCTAATTTCATATATACATATGTATGAAATAATCTATTTATTATATAATGTTGAAACTGACAAAAAATATCAACATAACAGTGGAATTTCCGAAGAAATTACTTCCATGGAACAAAACGAAATGAACAAATATATATATGAAAGAGAATCAAATATACAACTCTTGTTTGATAAACATAATAAATTATGGAATTGTATTTTTAACGAAATACGAGAATCAGCCAGTGATATTGTACGTGTAAATTTTGTATTAAGAATTTTAACAATTTTTTCAAAATTTTTTATTTTTCAAAGAAATGTAACATTACAAGATAAAAAATACCTTCCAAGTCCATATTTTTTGCAACAAAAAGAATATACTTTTAGTTTTATTGGACTCACATATTTTCAGTGTTTTGTACATATTTGTTCCAAATATATAGATAATTTGAAACAAACTAAAGATTTAAAACCAGAAACCCAATTTAAAGCTGTTAGCTACATATTCCAGTTACTTTCCAAATGTGTTTGTGATTGTAGTACTACTACTAATACTAATACTAATACTACTACTAATACTAATACTACTACTGATCCTATTACTAATGTTCTTATGGTGGATTCAAAAATTATGAAACGAATTTTTTTTAACAGTGTAGAAATACCTTTTGATTTCATTAACACTATTTCAAGCATTTTCAAATTTTATAAAAATTTTTATTGTTTAAAACACAAAGAAGATATGGATCTTGAGAATGTAAAAAACAAACAACCACTACAAGAGACACCAACGAATACGTTAAAGTATCAATTTGTTACGTACGAAAAAGTGTATCAACGAATTGAAGAGTGTTTGTTTGTGGTTTTACTTGTTGATGAGTTTTTTGAAAACAAAAATAAAAAATGGTGGGAATCAGTTGAAGAAGTAGAACAGAATTCCAAAAATAAGTGCAAAGAACTCTATAGAGAAAATACACAGAATAGAGATCTGGAAATCGACACAAATAAGAATATTACTCTTATTGTTCACACCGCAGTAATTATCAAAATTTTAAAACTAACTGTGTTTTATTCACAGTTTGATGTAATTAAAATAATGTCGAAACAAAATGAAGATTGTTTTCGACAGTATGTAAGTGCCCTTAATAAATGTCATAAAAATTTTATTAAAATTATGTGCTGTATTCTAAATATTCATAATGAGGAAATGGATAGTGATTTTCTATTGAAAAAATATTATGAACATTTGAAAAAGAAACAATCATACAAACATAAAACTTTGGTAGATTGGGCAAAACCTTATCACTCTCCATTAAAGTATATACATTTGAAAAAGGAAAAAAACGAAGAGAACAAAATAAAAAGGCAACAAAAAGAAGAACAAAAAAAAGAACAAAAAATAAAAGAGCTTTATCATAAAGGAACAAATGTAGAACCTGATAACTATTCAGAATATTTAAAAGAAAATAATGAAGATTTGGTAAGTTCCGAAGATTCAGAAGATTCAGAAGATTCAGAAGATTCAGATGATTCAGAAGATTCAGATGATTCGGAAAATTCAGATGATTTGTCAGAAAGAAATCAAGAGTATTCGAAGAAAGACACTGACATAAATGAAGAAGATGATGATTTTACTTTTTTTGATAAGTTAGCAAAACAACAAAATAAAAAACAAAAGAAAAAAAGTGAATACGATATGCCCATATTTGAAAATTCTTTTTTTCATTTAACTAACAGTGATGAATTAAAAAATATCAATATTTCTCATTTTGCACGATATATAATTTTATGTGCAAAAAAATGTGTTACTTTGGCGATCAATATATTCAGTCATTTGATAGCGATAAAAAAATTTAATGCAGAATTAAATATTTTTAACTCACGACATATATTTTTGAATTGTATAAAAGTGGCTCTGCTAAATGTTAGCTGGTTTTTATACTTTTGTCGAAAGTTACAATTGATAAGTGAAATAAAAAATGCTTCTATCAACAGTTTAATTACGTTAATTTTTCATATTTTTGAAAAATATGTAGAAGGCTTAATGAATCTTAATGTAGTTCATATTTTGAATCAAGCAAAAACATTTTGTATACCAGAAAGGTACATAACGAATCAACAAGAATATAAGGAAGAAAAAAAGACATGGTATAGGAAAAATGCAAATGCAAATGTGAGCAAGGATAAGAACAAGAACAAAGACAAGGACACGGACAAGGAAAATAAGAGTACAGAAAATAGTACAGTGGAAGTGACAGCATTGAGGGAAATTTCAAGAAACATAGAAACTATAGAAAGAAAAAGAAAAAGAGAAAAAGAAAAAGAAAAAGAAACAAAAGAAAAAATGAACCAATTGAAATTATTATCTTTAGAAGATATACATAAAATGTTAGAAGATAAAAATAACAGTAACGAGAAAAAAAAAAATTTCTTTTTTAAAAATGAAAAAAATCGTCTTCTTGAAACTCTTTATTCTAATGCATTTTTAATTATTATAAATATGGTATTAACATGGGAACTATTTTTAGAATTGCCAATAGAAGTGTTAAACACTATGAAATATACATTTTTTGAATTGCTTTATAATATAAGTATTAAAATAGTACGATTTGTTAGTAAAAGAGTACGTTTTCTTTTTCTATTAAATATTTTGCAGTACGTGTTCAATAAATTTGTAAGCCTTCCTTTCAACCCCATTAATGCACACACTTCTTTCCAGATATACGACTTTATGGAATTACTTATTAATCAAAATAAGCAACAGTTCAATACTATCGAGGATTATGAAGAAGAAGCAGAACAAGGTAGAATGGATAGTATGAATGTAGATACACCAAAGAAAACAAAATTTTATAAACACTTTTCTTATGTCCAAACATCAGAAGACAAAATATTAAATGATAATCAATTTGTAGAATTGACAAATGGAACAAATGATGATTTACAGAGACAAGATTTACAGAGACAATGGGGAGAATACAATCATTTGGACAGTTCCATTGGTATTGATACATATTGTTTAAGTAATATTAGTACTCCTATGAAATTATTAAATACATCTTTTGAAAATAAGGATAGAGAAGATGAAGAATTATGGGAACAAGACTATATTGATATTTTAAGTGTTAATAAAAGAAAAAGAATAAGTATAGGTGGATTAACACCTCTTCTTATAAATAATCGAAAAGTTAAAAAAAGAAAAACATGTATGTACGACTTTTCCGAGAGTATGACTACAGATGTATTCAGCAGTTTGCAGAAAACAGGAACAGAAAAATTTTCCGAAAATAAAAATAGTCTTAGCGTAACCAAATTTAGAAGAGGTAGTCTTAATTTTCCACTTACGAAAAATGAAAAAGAAAAGGAAAATGAAAAAGAAAATGAAAAAGTTAAAAGAAGAGGTAGTCTTCAATGGAGTCATTTTAAAGAATACAACGAAAAAAATGAAAAAGAAACAAATGAAAAAGAAATAAATGAAAAAGAAACAAATGAAAAAATGATGCAAATGCAAATATTAGAAAATAAAAAAAATTTTGAAAATACGGAAAAAAAAGATAATGTAGAAAATGATGCAGATCCTAATTCCAAAAATAATTTTCGTAAAGCTCATTTCCTTAATTTCTATATTCCGCATATTGATATACTTTTGTTGATAATAGATACACAAATTTTTTATTACATGGAGAAAAGAAAGTTTAAAAAAATAATTTTTATAATAGATGCCATGTTAAATAACATAATAAATAAGTGTGATTATAACACGAAAGAATATTTTAGATCTTCTGTTTCTTTTATTTATAATTATTATCAACAGACATATGTAGAAAATAACAAAATAAATATGAACAGTTGTATAATATTTAGACACATTATGATATCATATGCGAGATCAAAAATATATTATTTAAAGAAAAAAGTGAAAAAACATATGCTTCATTTAAAAAAACTGGAAACGAAGCGAGAGTTGGAATTGGAAAAAGATCTAGAACAAGACCTAGAGCAAAACCAAGAACAAAACCAAGAACAAAACCAGTACCAAAAACAAGAACAAGAACAAGACAAAGAGAAGAACAAACATAATGAGAGAAAAAAAAGAACAAAAATATGTATTAGGAGAAGAAGAAAAAGGAAATATATTTTTAAAAAAAGCATATAATAAAATGTTTTCAGATTTTCTAAATAATGAAACTTGGAAATTATTTTTGTGTTTTAAAAGAGACAAATGTCAAAAAAAAGAAAAACAAAAAAAAAAGAAAAAAAAAAAGAAAAAATCATAAATGAATTATTAACTATTCATATTAATATACTTTTATTTAATATATATTATGATTATTTGTCAAAATATCTTACAAAAAATATGATTTTCAATTTTATGCATCTTTATTATTTTTATAATAAATTGTGTACCGATCTTTTACAATTTATAAGTAATTCGAATCATTTAGAACATTTTGATGTCTTCCATTTTGTCAAAATGAATAGAAGAAGACAAAGTCATTATGCTGCTAGAACATCTGTACGAACTAATATACCAAAACTAGTAAATGAATTTAATGAACACTTAGAAATAGTACAAACCGAACTGTCAAAAAATGCGTATTTAAGACGTTTTCAAAATCTTGAATATACCCATAGAATTATGGAACAAACAAAAAAAAAAAAAAAAAATTATAGCTATTGATATAGAAGAGTTGTTGGTTACTTATGTTCAAATTAATTTCCTTTTTTGTAGATTCTGTTGTTTTTTTCTTTTTTTTAAAAGTGTCTTTTCTCAAAAATATGAAACTGTTTTAAGAGAACATTTCAAAAAAACATATTTGGAAAAGTTCAAAGACAACAGAAATGTTGTTGAGTCCGATTTTGATCAAAAACAAAAAACAAAAAACAAAAATGACATGGATATGAATATAGATATAGATATACATGGAGATATAAATATCAGTGTTAATAGTGATAATAATAGTAATAGTAATCGTATTGAAAAAAACATGAAAAGTACGAATATGTTTAACAAGAAAAAGATATCTGAATTAAAAGATAAAAAAAAAGATGAATTCAGAAATGAATTAAAAGATGAATTAAAAAATGAATTAAAAGAGAAATTGAAAGAGAAAAAGAAATATATGAATTTAGAAAATTATTATGAAGATTTGTTAATCAATAAATGTTCTATTGATGAATCCATGAGTGATATATCAGAAGACAACAGAAGTGAGACTTCTGAACATTCTCTTCTTAGTTTAATTGAATTTAGTAAAAGTTCTTTAATTAATAATATGGGACATGTTTATTTGCAATTTGTTTTAGAAAAAATGACAGAGATTAATATTGAATATATTTATAAAAACAATTTAGCAAATTGTTATAATATTATAAAAATAGGAATCTTTTACAATTATATATATAAAGATGAAGATATGTTAAAAAGGTTTCTTTATTTGAATAATATATATTATATATATGGATTGTATTATTATATTTTTGTATGGAATAAATCTAAGTTGAAACATATTAATGAAACAAATACAAAAAAGGATATCAATGTAACTACAGAAAATTCAGATAATCAAAATAAAGACAATCAAAATAAAGACCATCAAAATAATGATACGGAAAGTGAAGATAATCAAAATAATGATACCAGATATAATGTGAGTAGTGTTTTTGATGTATTTAATTTAAACAAAATTTTAAATGAAAAATTAAAAGATGAATATATAAAGTTAACAATAGAACAAATTACAGCAAAAAAAGAACAA
>LSRZ01000124.1:8235-19602 GCA_001625125.1 Haemoproteus tartakovskyi | reverse complement strand
GGAAGATAAAGATATAGATGATATAGATAATATAGATAATAGAGATGAAAATTGTGAAAAGAAAAAAAAAGAAAGGAATATTTATTTAAAGATATATAATGAGAAAGAATTAAAAAATGATATATATAATATTTTTTTATATTTTTTATTATATGTATAATGTATATTATAATAAACAAAAGAAAGACTCATATCAACAAAATAATGAGACAGAGGAAGATATCGATGAAATTGTAACAACTATTAATGTAAAAATAATTAATCATTTAAGTGAAATATATAAAATAGCTTACATGAATCAAATGTACGACCGATGCATTGAAATGCTCATTTTGTCTTTATTTGCAACATCCAAGTTTTGGATTTTCCATATATATAATGATAGGACAGAAGAAGAAGAAGAAGAAGAAGAAGAAGAAGAACAAAAAGAAGAAAAAAATGAAAAAAAGAAAAATGAAAAAAATGAAAGAAAAAAATACAAAAACAAATTAGATGATTTTTATACAGAAAATATAAAAAGAAGAAAATATGTATTAAATCGAATATATAAGAAAATAAAAAAAACAGTCAATGGAAATGTAACAGTAAAAGACGAAAACATCAAGATTGTTTATAATGCAATGCACAACTATTTGCAAACATTAATAGTTTGTACTTCCTTGTTCTATTTAGCTTTTTTATGCTTTCAAAAAATATATATTGATAATGAAAAAAATCTATTCTTTTTAAATTGTGGTAATTATTTGTATCATTATTATATTGATTTTTATGAATATATAAAAAAATTTTGTTTAAAAAATAATTTAGAATATTCGAAAACATCTGCTTGTTTTTTTGATACACTTCAAGCAAACATTCTTAACTTTCGATTCCAATGTCATGTCAAAGCTGCCAAAAATGGAAACAAATATAAAAAAAGGATTGTTTCTGCTTTTGAGTTTTGTCGCAAGAAAAATGAAAGACTTGAAGAAGATGATATTGATACTGATAATGATAGTACTAATGATAGTAATAGTAATAATGATAATAATAATAATAATAATAATATTATTAAAAATAAAAACAATAGAATATTTACAGAAAAAAGAGACGCTTTTTCTTTTTTAATATGGTACGACAAAAGGGTAATAAAAGATTGTATAAAATGTTTTCGAAATTTGGAACAGTTGTATATAAATGACGAAAGTTTTTTTTTTAAAGATAATTTGTTTTTTTATATTAATATTTGTAAATATTTATATAAAAAAAAAAGAAATATTTAAGTCTTTTAATATTTGCTGGTCATTATATTAGTCCTATTCTCAGTTATCTAAAATTTACTATGCATAAACAATTCTCTTATTTTAATATATCATCCGATTTTTTTACAGTAAAATTTGATAACACCTTATATGATTTTAATATTGATACAATTCAGAAAGAATTAAAATTAGAAGACAGTAATTGTAATACAAAATTTAATAAAGTTATTTGGAAAGAAATGGAAAATATGTTTTGCAATATGTTTTTAAATAAAGATGTGTTTTGTCACATAAAATATATTATGACATATTTCAATGCCTTTACAAAAATATTAAATAAAATAAATAGTTTTCTCAGTTGTTATTATTTTATCAAAAAAAATACACAAATGATTTTTTAATTTAATTTATTATCCACCCATTATTAGAACTACTGTACATTTTTTAAATTGTATTCTTACTTGTGGAAAAGGAAGAATTGAATTATTGACTCCAGAAGAAATGCTTTTCGAAAAATTAAATACAGACATGGAATTTTTAGAACAAGGTGATATTTTAGAAAAAATGGTGGATGAAAAAGATAATAATATAAAACATACACAACAAGAGAAAGAAAATGAACATAAAAATGAACATAAAAATGGAAATGAAAATGGAAATGAAAATGGAAATGATAAAAGTAAAAATAAAGATATAGATACAAATATAGATACAAATATAGATACAAATATAAATAAAAATATAGATAAAAATATAGATGACATACAAATGATAACTAATATACAAAAATTTAAAATATATGATGATAATTATATATCAAATGTTAATTATTCAAAGACTCCTTTAAACACTTACTTAACAAAAAAAACTATTTTTGAATGTACAGTACATCTTAAGTTATTCATTACACAGTTAAATTATTTTTTAAGAAATTGGAAAGACATACATTTTCTGTCTATGAAATGTAAAAGAGAACTGCTCAATTTATATGCTATGATAATTTTTAAGATAAAAGAAACACAATATGAACATATGTGTTTTAAAAGAAAAAAAATAATACAACAAAAAAAAAGTCTTAAAAAAAATCCCAATTCAAATGAAAAAAAAGAACAAAACATAATATCAAGAGATAATAAGAAAAATGAAAAAAATGAATCACTTGAAACATCAGAATTGTCCGAAGAAATATCAGAACATTGGAACATGACAGATATAGAAAAAAATGAAAATAACTCTAATGAAAATGTAAATAAAAAGGAAAAAAATAAAAATAAAAATACAGATGAAAACACACATCCATTTGAACAGTATATTACATGTTTCAATAAATGTAGTAATGTAAATAAACTTTCTTTTAACTTTTTTTGGAATGATATGTTTCTCTTTAATAACCATGACTCATATACATATAAAATGGTAAGTGCACATGTCAAAGACGTTCATAAAATTGTAACAAAACTTATAAAAGAAGATTTTGAAAAAATAAAATGTCTAATAAATTTTGAATATAAACAATCGAATATAGAATTAGATTTAGATAACAATAAAAAGGATGAAAAGACAACAGAAAATAGAACAAAGAATGAAATAATGAAGGAAAACAAAACAAGGGATGACAAAACAAAAGATGACAAAACAAAAGATGACAAAACAAAAGATGACAAAACAAAAGATGACAAAACAACAGACGAAATAATTAATAAAAACAAAATAAATAGTAAAGAATACAAACATATATTGAAATCTGGAAATATTAAAGAGTATGATTTAATTGTATTAAATTATATATATATGAATTATGATTTTCAAGAAAATGGAATATATGTAGAAAAATATATTTATCATAGATTATTTGTTCAAGAATGTAAAAGGATGAATATATATTTTATTAAAATAATAGCATATTATATTAATTACAAATTTATGCAATTAAAAAATATTTTTTGTGATAATTGTCTTTATACTATAAAAAAACAAAGGGTTCTAAATTCTTCAGCAAATGATTGTTCCCATAATGTCTTCCTACTTTTATTTTTTTATATTTTTCAAATTTCCAAATTTTCGAAACGTTTCATTTCTCAAATTTGTAATAATTTTTTCCCAGGTGATGACTATAATTCATTTATTGATAAATACTGTCATCCAAATGCATTTACACCTTCAGAAAATGAAAAAGAAGAAATGGATTATTTCTTACTTCAACAGATTGCAAAAATTTTTTATTATCCTTCATATAATCATTCTTATATAGAAACGTTAATAACTTGTTATCGTTATATAACAAATATAAAAGAAGAAAACGAAAATAAACATGACAGAATTTCAGCAGAAATGTCTTTATTGAATGCATCAAAGAAGTTGTTAAATCATTTAGAAGAAAACAAAAAACAACAAAATAAAGAAAAGGAAGAAATTCATTGGAATTTTCATCTAATTTTTATTTATTTATCATTATTATTATATACTACATATAAAAAATCATTAATTTATGAAATGAGAAAAGTAGCGCAATATTTTTTAGATGTTGTTTTTTTCTTTATAGAAAATATAAAAAACAATTTAACAATTCTCTACTTTATTCAATCTTGTGTACGAAAAAAAGAATTAAATAAATGGAGTGTACAAAATGCTTATGACACAGTAAAAATATATTTTCGAAAATTACTTTCTCTATTATATCTTTATGCAAATGAATTGATTTTATATACAATTCATAATAATATTAATGAGTATATATGTGTTAAAAAACATTTTAGAAATAATGTTAATGACATATTAAAAGTAGATATGTTATACAATTATTATTATATAGATGATAGAAAGTTTAGTGATTTCTGTTTTTATTGGGATTTCTCTATTATTTCGATGAGTCATGATAGAATGGATTTATATGTCGGTAAGTGTTTTAAAAGTTTCTTAATGTCTATGATTGATAAAATAGATAAAGAAGGAGATGAAACATGTACAGAAGGATTTACTCCTTGTCCTATTCGAAATGAATTAGATCAAGACAGTTCTTGTATGCTTCGTCAGTATTTACCAACTTTTCTTAATATGATTAACATTGATACACATTTGAATAACTTGACTCGACCAAAAGAACAGGAAGATACAAATTTCGTAAAACAACAGAATCAAATTATTTTAAATAAAGAGAATATAAAAAAAGAAACAGAAAAAAATAGAATTGGATCCAATGATTATGAAAAAAAATGTGTTACTAAAACTGGTACTATTACTACTAATACTGCTATTACTATTAATACTGATATTACTACTACTAATACTACTACCGCTAACTGTGACAATGACAATGACAATGACAAGAAAAAAGAAAAAGATTGGGCTCATCAAAAATTAAATTATATATTTGATTTTTCTCTATTATTAGAATATTTGAATAAATGTTTAGGAAGTAAAAAATGTGAATATATTCATGTTGACAAAATTCATTTAGGTATTGACAAATATGTGTATAAAGAAAAATGGCATTATATTAAAACGTTAGAAAAAACATTAAAGAATTATCAACATTTTATGAAAGTCTTATGTGAAATTTTGTTAGAATCGAAAAAAGTAGATCCAAAAACAGATGACAAAAAAGAATATATAGATTCGTGGTGGAGTAATAGATATCGTTTCGAACAACACTTTAAACTTCTACATTTACAAATAGTACACAATTTAGGAGTAGCTATTTATAAATTGATATCAACTCCATTAATTACTTTACATGTAGAAAAAAAAGAACAATCTACAAAAAACAAAAAAACAAAGGAAATTATAATCAAAAAAGGGATAGAAACAAATAATGTTCATATCAATCATACTCATAAGGATCATACACATAATGATGATACTCATGATGATGATTATGTGGAAGGAGATGATGATATTCCCTTATTAAAAGCAAAGAAAACAGTAAATTCATATTTTCACATTTCTCTTACATCAAATCAAAAATATTACTTAAGTACTAATTTTGATATTTTTGTTTTCTTATTTTATTATGCCCATATGGTACATGTACTTAAATGGTTGATAAAAAGAAAATTGTTTGTACCTTTTCAATATTGGGGTAAAATAAAGTTAATACATATTTTAGGAAATCTAACACATATGTTAATTGTTCTTAAAAATTGTAATATACAAATTTACAATGTGAAACATAAATACATATATGGAGATGAAAAAAGTGGACAAACAAAAAAGACAAGTGGAGAAGGGGACAATAAAGAACAAAGTGAAGATGATAAAGACAATAAAGAAAATGAAGAACTATATGGAGACGATAAAAAACAAGATATTTGTAATGTAACTTTTGAAACAGATGTATTAAATATTAATTCCGAAGTTACTTCTTATTTACCTTTTTCTCAGAAATCTTTTGAAACAGTACGTTTTTATAAAGAAAATGAATATGTAAAAGAAAAAGAAAAAGAAAAAGAAAAAACAAATGAAAAAACAAATGTAAAAACAAAAGCAGAAACAAAAACAGAAACAGAAAAGGGAGATTCTATACAAAACAAAAAAACATCTGAAAAAAGAAGAAGAAGAAATACTTATTCCGATAATTTTAATACAGTACAAAAAAATCAGAGAACTGATGTAGTAAAGGATTCGAAATTGTTTAATACCATTTTTAAAGACAAACGAAAATATGAAAAATATGAAAAAGATGGGGAAGGAAAAGACAACATTATTATTATTTCTGATTCGGAAAATTCTGTAAAAGGAAAAAGAAACAGCACATCGAATGTTTATACAGTTTCTTCTGCATTTCATCCTATAAATCAGAATAAAGGAAATCCAAATGTAGGTAGAATAAGCGCTTGTCAAAGCAAATCAACACTTTCGAAAAATGAATTGAAGTCGATAGGAAATATGAATAAATCCTTTAAATCTGATATTAATAAGAGAAGTAGAAATACGGTAAATGTATTTATGGATACAAGTAAGTATAATTTCGAAAAAGAGGAGGAACAAAAAGAGGGAAAACGATCTCAAAAAGAATATATGAATGAAATGGAACGTACAAAAAAAAGAAAAACAAGTGTTACAAAATATGATTACTTAAGTCCAGTAAGATTATTTAGTTCAGAAAAAATAACACATCATCATCCCATTTTAAATAATTCAGAGATACACAGAGGAGATTCTCTGTTGGTTCCAAATAACAAAAGAAGAACCACTGTAACAGGAACAATGCCACTTCCCAATGACGCACCAAAAACCTCTTTGTTTGAAGAAAATAAAACAGAAAGAACTTATTTAGAATATTTAGATTTAAAAAAAGCATGTGATAGAGGTATTTTTAAATGCTCCTTTTTATGTCTTCGAATGTATCTATTTAATTTACTAATTGATGTTTTTGAAGGAGATCGAAAAGGGAACGAAGACATATTCACAATGTTTAATATATTGACACATACATTTTTAACAGAACTACTCCAATGTTCTCTTTTCAAAGACCCAATAGATAACACAAAATATGTTTATAGAAAAAATATGGATATACGAGGGGTAAGGAAAAATCCCGTATTGATATATTTGCACAATAATCTTAATAGAATCGGTTTTGAAAATTTGGAACCTTTGAAAGATTCATGTTTAGTTAGAGGTATCAACAAATTGGTTACATCATTCTTGCACGAACGTATAATGAAACGATTATTAAAAAAAAATATGTTGAAAAAAAGGGAAATAGATGAAACATCAGATAACGATTGGAGAACAATGTTGTTTGCAACAAAGGATTCTGATAAAAAATATTATTACGAAGATTATGAAGATGATGATGATGATAATGATGATGATGTTGATAATGATTATTATGAGGGTCACTATTGTGAAAATAATTACCATGGAAATCATTATCATAGAAATCACTATGAGAAGAAGCATAGGGATGATTGTGAAAATAAATACAAAGATGAGTATTCAGATGAAGAAGAGGAAAAAAATCATATAGAGACAGAAAATATCATAAAAAGAAAGAAAGAAGATGAAGACTGTCGAAGAATGAATGCATATGTTCAAGCAGAGTATAAAAAAAAATGGGATCCTACAAAAAGGAAAGATGTTTACGAAAATGAATCACCAATGATATTGTTGCCAACATCGACGTTAGAACATAAATCAATGGTACCAGTGACATCAGTTACAAATGTATGCAAATCACCAAAGAAAAAAATGAAAACCATAACAGGATTGGGTAACGTGTATAATCTTTTTGAAAATAGGGCCAGTTATACTCCTAAGGAGGACAAGATACAACAAAAAACGGAACTAAACACAGTTCGTAGTGGGTCTGGTTTATTTAAACGTTTTAAAACAGAAGTTAAACAATACGAAAAAACATCTTCAATAAAACTTAATGGATTAATTGAAAAAATCGACAAAAACTCTTTAAACGTTGTTTCCCAAACAACGATAAAAACGTTAACAAATAAACAGGGGAAAAACAAAAGTTCCAGAAAAAGTATAAATATTGAACATTCCTTTATAAATCCTTTTGATAAAAAATATATAAATAGAGGAGGGGGAAATGTCATTAATATACATAATAAACATATTACCTCATATGACCTATTTAAAAATATGGGCAAAAAAGAACAATTAACGGAACAAAACTTAAAAAAATGGGATTTGGAACAAAAGAGACATTTCGAAAAAACATCCTCATATTCTTCTTCATCTTCTCATGCATCTTCCTCTTCATTGTCTGCTACAGATTCTTCCGTAAAACTTATTCAAAATGATGAAGAATTAGAAAGAGTATTTCAAAGTGCAAGAAAATCTTTAAGTGTTCATAAAATAATGGCCTTACAAGATCTAGACACTTTTGGTTCTTTTCACACAAAACATAATGAACAACATAGAAGTATTAGTGAATTAGGAGAAAGGATTGTTGAAGAAGAAGAAGAAGAAGAAGAAAAAGAAAAAGAAGAAGAAAAAGAAGAAAAAGAAAAAAAAGAAAAAAAAAAAGATCAAGATACAGATACAGGTACTGATGGACAAGGAGAAAAATTAAAAGAACTAGAAAAAGAAAAGGAAGAATATATTCCATTGAATCTTTTACCAAAAAATGCTAGAAGAAGAAGCTATTCCTCTACTAATGCACAAATGCTTTCGGTTTCAAATGAACATAAAATATGTGTCAAATTTGTTCCTTATTATCTCAATAGTAATAGATTTGTAGACCCAGCAAAAAGCAAAATATTTTATGTTATCAATCCTAGCGGTGATCTTTTAAGATCAGAAAAAACCACCTTTCCTTTTATTTATTATAAAAATAATAAAAATTTTCGACATAAAAATTGGAGAGGTTATATTAGAAAACCACCATGTGAATATAAGTTGTTAAGACACTTATGTTCAGACGATTTATATTTATATTGTGGACATCAAGGAGGAGAACAGTTTATAAAAAGAGATCTTATTATGGAAGCTATACCAAATTGGGAAACAAAGGATGAAACGGATCATGATGATCAAATGTATTCAAGGAAAATACAAGATAAAACAAAAACAACAGAAAGAACACAAAGATTACAACAAGAAGGAGCAAAAAGTGATATTCATATTGATAAAGTTATAACAAATGATTCCAAATATGTTGATGCTCAAAATTCACAACAACAAAGAAAATCGTGTATCTACAATACAAAGAATCATAATACGGTGATATCGGAAATTACAACTCAAGATAATAATAGTAGAAAGTATATTGGACATAAAAATACACAAATAAATAAAGTACAACAAGTGGCTAAAGAAGAGATACCAGTTTTAGATAGAAAAAATAAAGATAAAAAAAAACAAGAAGAACAAAGCTTGAGTAAATTAGATGTTAACCCATTGGTTACTAATGAAATAAAATGTTGTACCATCTTAATTGGTTGCAGTTCAGGTTTAGTTTCGACTCACGGATTTGATATGGATGTGTGGGGAACTCCTTTTGATTACATTGTTGGAGGAGCTCCTTTTATTATGGGAAATTTATGGAATGTGACAGATGGAGAAGTAGACGGATTTACACAAAACTTTCTTTGGAAGTGGACACAACCCAACTGCTCTTCTTTGTTTCAGAGAAATTTTAACTATTTAAATGAAATGGATGGAGAAGGTTTGAACATAAATTTAAAAATGATTCAAATAAAATCCACAAAAAAAAAAAAAAAAAAAAAATAGATAAGGCCAAGGATAAAGATAAAAATTATAAAAATGAGGATATAGATATTGATATAGATATGGATAAAAGTATAGTAACAGTTGGTGATCAATATATCATACTAAATAATGATGTATTTAATTATATTAAACAAAACAATTTTATTTGTGATTGGAAATATATTAAAAAATATTATAATACAGATCATATAATATTAAATCAGAACATATTTCATACACGTACAGAAAAAAAAACAGTCTGGTTAAGTATAACTGAAGCAATAGTTGAAGCTCGCCAATTTTGTCGTCTATGTTGTAGTACGGGTTCTGCAATAATTATGTATGGTGTGCCTTTGTAAACAAAAGAAAAATTATTTGCCTCTACCCTTGTGTCATTTCATTTAGAAACATATTTATATATATTATATATATTGAAATATGGTATTGGAGAATTCGAAATATACTTTTGAGGTTTATGTAATTTTATAAAAAAATTAGTTCCATTCATTAATTACTAGAACACTGATACAGTTTTAAAAATAGAATAATGAAATAATGATACGGATATTATAGTCAATATAGAATATGAATATGAACGTGAATATGAATGTGAATGTCCATGCAAAATATAAATGGAAGAAATATATATTTAATGTTTACTTGTTTTCTTTCTTTTTATAAGAAACATCAACAATGTAAGTAAAGGGATGGATAACCAGATTTACATTCTTTCTTTTTCTGTTCTGCTTTTATTTTTTTATGTTTCTATTTTTCTATATTTTTTCATTAATAATTTCAATATCATGGACATATTTACACTATATATATATATATATATATATTTATATACATAATCAGTGTTCTAATCTTTTTTACATAACATATATATTTATATATTTACTATTTTTTATTTCTAAGACACTTTTATGCAAAAAGATTTTCTAACTAATAAAAACATAAACGTGACTTCATGATAAACAAATAATTAAAATTCTGTTGGAAAAACACATAAATAAAAAAAGGGTACTGTTGCAAAATAAAGACAGTTCTATTTGCTTTTACATAGTTATATGTCGTATAAAAGGAAAAAAAAAAGAAAAAGCAAGAAATACAACATTACATATGAAGAAAATATATTATATCATCAAAACCGAAAACAGTTTTTATAAACCCAAAAAAATAAAAATAAAAATGTGAATTCCACTCAATTTATAACTATACAAATTATATATCATTCATTTCCTCAAAACACAGTTCTTATCATTCCTTTGTAATTCCGCAGTCAGCAGTTAACCAGCCCCGTACCACCATATATGAACAACAACAAAAAAAAAAAACTCGTGTTTTTTTCCTTTTTCTTTTTTCTCAATGACACTTTTACATTCAAACAACCAAGACACATTTGATTCAACAGTCAAATAGTCAACCTTAATTCCTTTTCATCTCTATCTACCGAAAGAAAAATTGAATCAAATTACACCTAACTCTCTACATTTATTATGTTTTGTTTTTACTATTCCACAACAAACAGAAAAAAAAAAAAAAAAAAAACTCAAAAGCATAAAACGCACAAAAAAAAAAATTAACAAAACATTAATAAAAAATAACAAAAAATAACAAAATAAAAAACAACGCAAAATACCAAACAACAAAAAAATAAAGCAAAAAATTAAAGCAAAAAAATAAAGCAAAAAATATATAACAAAAAATAAACACAAAAAATAAATAACAAAACAAAATATAAAAAAATAAAACAAAATATAAAAAAATAAAACAAAATATATAAAAAAAATAAAATAAAACAAAGAGCAAAACAAAAGATAAAACAAAACATATAAAAGAAAGATAAGATAAAAAGAAAGATAAGATAAAAAGAAAGATAAGATAAAAAGAAAGATAAGATAAAAAGAAAAACAGTATATAGACCGGCACTAACGCATGTAACGACGTTCAT
>LSRZ01000123.1:21278-31776 GCA_001625125.1 Haemoproteus tartakovskyi | reverse complement strand
TAATAATAATAATAATAATAATAATAATAAAAATTTGAAATAAATTGAAAGTGAATTGATCAAAATACACGGAAAGGTAATTCGAAAAAAACTTCTTGACGTTGTATAACCAACACGGTCTTCAATCAATCTATCTAGGTACACTTTTTTCTTTGATATTCTTATCAAACAATAATAACAAAAATAAAAATATATAAATCTCTACTCTTCCTCATTCATTCTTTATTCATATATCATTTCTTTGATATTCTTATCAAACAATAATAATAAAAATAAAAATATATAAACCTCCACTCTTCCTCATTCATTCTTTATTCTTGTCTCTATTTCTATAATAATTATTGACACTGTCCAAAAAAAGATCCCCAAAATAAGTATTATCCATTTGCTGCTGTTCCTTATTTGTTGTCTCTCTAAAAATGTCCTCTCCCCCTTTTCTCATAGGAGGCTTTAGTGTTACATTTCCTAAATTATGGTCATTTTTTAAACTATCTTTAAAAATTTTAAAATCATACATATTAATTTGTCTATCTATTCCATTTTCTCTTTCTCTTTCTCTTTTCCTTTCTAGTTCTCTTTCTATTTCTCTTTCTCTTTCCATTTCTCTTTCTATTTCTCTTTCTCTTTCCTTTTCTCTTTCTCTTCTTTCTTTTTCTCTCAACACATTTATTGCCGCATCTATTAAATGGTTGTTATTCATATGGATATCTAAAGACTGATCTCTACTTCCACTTCCTTGATTATTCATTCTTCCCTTTGGTTGTTCCAAAGCCATGTTTCCATGAGGTTTTAATGACTGCGTATTTCCCTCCGATAAAACTCTGTAACCGGTATCTGTTTGAAGCACTAATTCTTTACAATCATGACAAAAGAATAAACAATCCGTAACACTTCTCACATTTCCATGCATACATATTTTTAAATCGGGATCCAACTTTAAACCCCAATTTTCAAACATTTTGCGTATTTCTTTTATTTGAAGTTCATTCGTTATATTCTCTTCTTGTTTTCTTTCTTTATTCGATTGTAAGCCACACATATTTTCTGCAGAGATTTTATTTTCTAAATTTTTTAAACAATTTCTTATAAAATCTCTTTTTTCATTCTCAAATTGTTCCTTTGCAAGTGTTTGTATATACTTTTTGCACATGTCTTCATAAATACGTATAGCATCATTTTCTTTTGTTGCATTATTGTTGGGAATAAACTGTTCTCCCTCATTCTGTTTTTCATAATTGCCCTCATTTTCCGCACTTAACATTTGTAAAATTAAACTTTTTAAATTATCATATATTTTCGATTTTTCTGAAAAAGTGTTCGAATTCTGAACATTTGTTTTTTTTTCTGTATTGAAAAAATAATCCATATCATCTTTAGAAACATCTCGACAAGTGTTATTGTAATTTTTCGTTTCCACTTTTTTTTCTGTCAATATGTCTGTTTCCTTATGTTGATTATTATGCTGATGATAAAAAACTCTTTTTCTATCTTCTTCAGTATTCACATTTAGCAAATACTTCCTAAACAACATTTCATTATTCACATTTCTAGACGCCAAGTCATTCATATGTTTCATGTTATTTCTATTTTCGAATGCAGCACGATAACGCAAAAGAACTTCCTCTAAGTTTTTATCTGTAAAATCAATTCTATTTTTTTGCTGTCGATTAGAAATAGTTTCTTCTTTTGATTCTACATTATTTCTCCCACTAAAAGAAGTAGCAGTACCCATATTCGTAGCAGTATTAGCGCCAGTATTATTATTAGTAACAGCAGAAGTATTAGCAATGTTCCTACTTTCATTTTTACACATATTAATTAGTTCTTTATAAATATCTGAAGCAGATAACCTATTTTGATTCTCACCATTTGATGAATAATATGTTTTTCCTAGTCCAGTAGAATTATAATTATTAGGGGGTATCCAATTTTCAGCTCTCCCCTGGATTCCTCCTGTTTCGTAAGGTCTATTATTATTGTTGTTATTTATGTTTCCATCTTCTTTTCTTCTGAATCGAAAATTGGCACTGTTTAAAAAATCCTGAATACTAGTAAAATTATTTGTATTCAAAAATCCATCCCCATTTCCAAATATTTTTTCTCTTTCAGAACTTTTCTTACTTTCAATACTACTTCCATATTCAAAACTACTACTATGTATAAAATTATCGGTATTATCAAAACCCATTTTATTATTATGGTAATTTCTCGTGTTCAAAAAATTCCCTCTTTTATCATTCACATCACTACTGTTACTGTGACTGTGCTGAAAATTAAAAAAATCCGAAGAACAAAAAGTATTTAATTTCTTATCTTCTGTTTGCTTCTGTTTTTTATTAGTGTTGTTGTCATTTTCGTACTTATGAGTAAACATCAGTTTTTTAAACATGGGAATCTGCTCCATTGCATGTTTGTTATTCTCAGTAATATCCTTGGTACAAGTGTTTCCATTATTTATACTACTATGGTTGTTATTGATACTACCACTACTACTATTACTGCTTCTACTTCTAATATTGCAATTGGAAATTCCATTATTGTTCGAATTATTTTTATTTGGCATATTAATAACATTATCCTCATCGTTCAATTTTCCATTTTGTCGAAAATCATTACTTTCATTATTATATGGTTTGTCGTTTTTTGCAAAAGGAAGAGTAGCATTCGACATCACATTTCGCACATTTGAATTCCTCGCAAGTTCTACGTTTATATCTTTCTGTTCCTCATTCACACTTTTGTCATGTGTTTTAACAAGAGTATTTTCTTTGTCACATAGTTTCCCTAAATACCTATCAAATTGTACTTCTTCCCACTTCCCGTTTTCATAATAAACATTAAAGATTTCTGCATCCGGTCCACTTCCCAATACTAGTTTATACTCACTATCGAATCTATTATTTTTTGCATTTTGTACAATTGGATCAGCCGGTCTTAGTTCACAGGTGCCGATTTCTTTAGCTAATTTATTTGCCAGTTCTCGAGCCTTTACCCCCCTTTCTTGCACAACTTCTGGTAAGTCCCTTGGGAACTTAACATTACTTTGTAATCTTTCTGTTGACAATCTATCTCCAATAACAGTAATTCCTGTGTCCGGATACATATCTTTTTCATCTCTTCTATAACTTGACATAAGAACATCATTTCGAAATCCGCTTTCAATTCCGTCTCTTTCTTTTCCACAAAAGACATTACTATTAATACTTATATCATCAACACCTCCCAACCCCTGTAATTCGTCTGTATATGCATACTTTCTCAAGTCTGTTACATCTAAATCTTCGAATCTCACATTTCGAAGCGTTTGATCCAGATCTCCCATTTTTATAGCTTCCAATGAAAATGCCCGTGGGTTTAATCCTATTGCATTATCTCTCAAATGAAAATCTCCATTTTCTAAAGAAGTAATATGTCTAGCTATTACATTATTTAAATCATTTTTTTGTTTTACATTATCCGAATCTTTCGACAAACGTAAATAAAAAAGTCTTTTAGACCATTCACTTCTTACCCAAGTATCTCTTTCCTTTATTAACGTTCTCCATCCACAATAGCATTTCATTTTCACCTTTGTTCCTTCAGCATTTAGCCACTGACTCATTTGCATTCGGCTCTTACAAGCATTACAAACAATTGCAGGAATGGGTCTTTTCCAACGAGGACTTCTAATCCATTTGTCATTTTCTTTTGTAAAATTTTTAAAGCCGCATTTACATAGCAATTTTACTTTCGAACCAATTTCATCTAACCATGTATGAACCCACATTTTTGATTTACAATCACCACAAAATATTTGAGGTGCTATCCTTTGTTTCACTGCACCTTTACGAACCCAATAATTATTTTTATATTTGTCATAATTTCTACTTCCACAATCACATGACATAATAATTTTTGTTTTTTCTTTATCCAAAAATCGATACATTGCTAGCATTTCAGTACATTTCGTACAATATACAATAGGAGGTTTGGGAACTTCTTCATTACCTTCTTCATTTAACTCAATGTAACAATTAATAACTTGTTTCCACTCATTACCAACTAAAATATATTTAAAGTAACCACATAAACAATAAAATGTTACTTCAATATTCTCTGATTGTAAAATGCATCGGATTACTTGCCCTTCTAACAACTTAAATGTTTCTATATCATTTACATCATCTCTTTGTTCCTTTTTTACCATCACTGACGAAGAAGACTCCTCTTTTCTATTTTCTTCTTGCTTCTCGACATTTCTCTCGTCCAAATGATTATATGTTACAGGATTATTTTCTAAACGGTTATTTTCTAACTCTATTTTTTCTTGCTCTATTTTTTCTTGATCTATTTTTTCTTGATCTATTTTTTCTTGCTCTTTTTTTTTCATATAGTTATCTTCTAATTGGTTATCTTCTAATTGGTTATCTTCTAATTGGTTATCTTTTAATTGATTATTTTCTAATTGGTTATTTTCTAATTGGTTATTTTCTAATAGTTTCTTTTCTAATGTTTTTTTTTCCATTTGATTATCTTCTTGTGGAATATTTTCAAGTTGGCTCTTTTCGAAAGAACATTTTTTCAAATTCACATCCTCCAAACTATTATCTTCTAAATTCTTATTTTTCCAAATTTTATCTGCCAATTGATTATCTTTTACATGATTATCTGTTAAATTATTATCCTCCAAATTCATATCTTTCACTTGATTATTTCCCAAATGGCTATTTCCCGTTTGATTATCTTCTAGTTTATTATCTTCTAGTTTATTATCTTCTAATTTATTATCTTCTAATTTATTATCTTGCACACTATTATCTTCTAAATTCACATTTTCTAAATTCACATTTTCTAAATTTTCATTTTCTAAATTCTCATTTTCCAAATTCATAGTTTTCAATTGATTACCTTCCAATTCATCCATTACTACGGATTGTCCTTCTTCACCCTCTATTATTTCACTTTCTTCGCCTTCTTCTTCATGTGTCAACATACTTTTTTCTTCTTCTTCAGAAAGTACCTTTGGAAGTTTTTCTTCTGTTTCCAAATTATCAACTTCTTCATTCTTCTCGTTTCGTTTCTCTTCATTTGATTTTCGTCTCATACGTTCTTTAGCCATAACTTCCACATGTTCTCCAACCTTACTGATGCGAATTTCCAAATTGTACATACAACGAGTACATTCAAATCGGCTTTGTCCACATAAAAAACGATGTAAATAATTATTTACACCATCGTCCTCTCCAGCTGGAAAATTAATATAATCCCAAGGAGACACATCAAACTTTTTATTATATATATTTTTATTATTTTTATAATATTCGTATGTACATATTTTAATCCCTTTTCTTTTTTCACATCGTCTTATTGAACGACTTTTAAAGGTCATGCGACTATTTCCTCTATTTCTTCCTCTTCTTTTCGATTTATAATCTATTACGCCTTTAGGAGGGTTCGAAAAGTTCGTATGGGTCACACCTAATATGTTATTTTCAATAAACTCCATCATATCACCCTTTGTATTGGTATTTGTATCAGCAGCATCCGCATTCATCGCATTCTTATCTTCTTGTTTCATCTGTAATACATTCTCATTCTCTACATTCCTTTCACCTTCACTCTTCGGAGCTAACGATGGATAACCTGTTACAGTGTTGTTGTCATTTCTGTTGTTGTCATTTCTGTTGTTATCATTTCTGTTGTTATCATTTCTGTTGTTATCATTTCTGTTGTTATCATTTCTGTTATTGTCATTTCTGTTATTGTCATTTCTGTTATTGTCATTTCTGTTGTTGTCATTTCTGTTATTGTCATCTCTGTTATTGTCATCTCTGTTGTTGTGATCCTGGTTCGGGTCGTCGTTTTCCACTACTATAAACTTTCGCCCTCGTCCACGACCACGACCACGTCCACATCCACGACCACATCCACGACCACATCCACGGCCTCTTCTTCTCACAACTTCTGGAAATTCACGAGATCTAATGTTGTTATTGTGTAATTTTGTATGTTCATTATTCGAATGCACTTCTCCCGTATTACTTGGAGTCTCCTTATTTTCATTCTCTTTGTCATATGGATCATCCCGTTGCTTGTCCTCTTCATTCTCTGGCACCAGTCCATTGTGATTGTTCATCATGTTTTCAATATCATTACTATTTTTTTTGGAACGTCTTTTTCGCCTCTTTCTCTCTTCGCCCCAAAGTATATCACCGTAAATATAATCATCATTCATGTGTGCTTTTTCTCTTCTACGTCTAGTTCTTCTTTCACCCATTTTCTCTACAGATGCACCATCTTCTAACTGTTGTACATTCACTGATTCTTCTAAGTCTTCTTCGGTTCCCTTATAAGAATCTGAAACACTTTCATGTTCTTGTTGTTGCTGTGGTTGTTCAAGTCGTTGTTGCATTTTCTCTTGTTGATGTTCGTTTGACACAGGACATGAACTAGACAAATCGATTCCATTTAAAAAATTGTCAATTGAAATAACTCCGTTTAAAACATCTTCCTGTGAAATTTCCCCTCTTGAAATCATTTCCATTAGCAATTTTTCTTTTTTGCTTTTTCGGCCTCTTTTCTTCATTCCAGGTATTACTGGCTTTTCGACTTCTTTCTTCTCTTTTCTCTTTCGTCCTCTTTTTTTCTTATATGTTATATCCTCTCCTTCATCGTTTTTAGATATGTATGAACTCGTTTCCTTATTGTTGCCCACATTTATCTCGATGCCTGCATTTTCATTCGGATATGTATCGGTACTTCCATTCTGATGTGTACTAGCATTTTCACTGGAACTTGTATCTTCATTTTCCATTCCACTGTACAAAGGAACATCCATCTCTTCATCCACTGGTCTTACCTCTTTCTTTACTGGTAAAAGATCTTCTTCTAATGTATTTATATTTTCAATTTTCTTAGGGGTTCCACAAGTGGTTTCTATATCGTCTGTTTTTTCTTCCTTTACTTGAAGACAAAACTGATCATTATATAAAATTTTAGAATTCTCATACTCCCCACAAGGAGCTTCGCCTTTTCCACTGTACCTATTCATGGAAAGCATACTTTCACTTTCATTTCTACAAGAATCATTCCGAGTATACTTGGTTTCTTCTTTTCCTCTTCCACATTCCATTTCATCATAAGAAATCCTGTCGCTTGATGTACCTTCATTACCTTTGTGACTGTTAAGATATTCCTCGTGTTCACTTTCTGTTTCCTTCGCACCGATCGCCATGATATTATCATTTTGATTTCCTTTATCTACTCCCTCATTATTAAGGCTGGTATTGGTAATGTATTTGGTAAAATCACATGCAACTTCCTTTTTTGATATTTTAAAACATTTATTTGGTAATTCCCCCGCATGCTTTTTAGGGATATCCAGGTCTAAGTCCTCACTACAAGTTCTTATATTGTTCGTGTTACTTTCGCTTCCCGTTTTGCACGACGAGAGGTTTCCACCTGGAAAGTGTGACAACGATTTATATTTATCTGAAGTATTCAACATTACAAAACTGTTCGAATGTACACAAGCATTATTACAGTTCTCGTTCCTTAACTGTAAACGGTTATTGTTATCTAAAGCTGATGAGCAGTTCGAGCTCCTTTTTCCATCACCTTTATCACCATGAATGGAGTTTTCAATATTATTAATAATATTGTTTTTTCTTTTTTTATTATTATTATTATTGGTCTTGTTCATAAAAAAAGTTGGGTTAATAGGAAATTCCGAATTGTTTTCATCTGCGGATTGCAAATTGAGCATGTATGGATTACTTTTTTGCAGGTACTCATTTTCCACACAATTAAAAAAATCGCTATTTGTAATGTTTAAAGTACTCTTCGAAACATCAGGAGGCGTCAAATTGTTATGGTCATTAGTACTACTTTTTATTTTAGAGTTATTACTAGCTACGTCGTTAAAATTGTTACTAGTAAAGTTATTAATATTAGTTTTCTTATTGTTATTATTACTCTTATTATTATTAATACTGTTTTTATTATTATTATTACTGTTATTATTATTTTTATTAATACTATCACTATTATTCTGATTATTGTTATTATATTTATTAATACTATTACTATTATTATTAATGTTATTATTTTTATTATTGTTTTTATTATTGTCACTATTATTAATATTATTATTGTTATTATAATTCATAAAATTATTATTATTTTTATTATGGTTCTTTTTATTATTATTAATATTATAATTGCAATTATTATAATTACAATTATTATAATTACAACTATTATAATTATTTTTGTACTTATAATGTTTATCGTTTTTAAAATAATTACTATTTTGAACGTCGTCGATGTCATCTGATTGTTTCAAAAAATCGTTTTTATCATTTCCTCCTTCACACATTTTCCAATGGGAACAATTCTTTTGCAATTCGTGTGTATAATTTCTCCCTTCCAGTTCTTTTGTCTCTTCTCTCTTTGTTACATCACATGTAAAAGTTTCTTTCATGTTTTTCTGCGCCATTTTCTGCTCAGCAATTTTTTTTTCCCGCATAATTTTTTCCCGTGCAATTTTTTGTTGCGTAATATTTTCTCGCGCACTTTCTGGATGCGCAAAAAAATTTGTTGTTTTAAAAATTTTATCAGAATCGCTTCTTAAGTGATATTTTTTCTCTTCTTTATTAGAAAAAGCATTTTCCTCTCCACACGTTACATCAGCATTTAAAAAAGTGGTACCATCATCCGTGTGTTGCTTTGCATTTGCAATAGTAGTAGTACTCTTACTCGTACTGTACATCTCGCTGTACAAGTGAATATTGTTTTCGTTTGTGTTCTGCAATGCTACTGATTCAAAAGTGGTACTGGGTTGTTCAGTAAAATGCATGCTTCCATCCACTAATCTGTTACTACTGTTACTACTAGTATAAGCGCTGTTAGGAGTGGCAGTAGTAGTCGCAATTGAAGTGGCAGTGGTTGGCATGGCCGGAAATACTATCCTTGAACATTTTTCGTAATTACCATGTACATTACTATTACTATCAATTTTTTCAGTACGCTTGTAATGATCGTTTATACTTTTATTATTTTGACAAAGTAAATCAAAAAATAATCTTTCAGAATTCGTCTCATATATCATATTACCATTATACAAATTATTTTTACATTTTGCATTATTATTTGCACTGCATGAATTAACGCCCATGCACATAAATTTTGAACATTTTTCTTTTTCCTCACTTAAATTGCACTTTGCTTTTGCAAGGGTATAATTCAACTCGTTATTACCATTTATATTCGTACGTGTATTACTACTACCTGCACTACTGCTAGAATTTTTATTCAAACTATTCCAATGGGCATCACATTCGACAGAACCTTTATTAGTCTCTGTTCTAAAGTTCACACCACTAGTTGCCCTATTCGTCATTCGATTTTCTGTGTCAACATTAATATTTGCATTTGCATTCACACTTCTTTCGATCATCGTTGGAATGTTGTGGTCATTGTTATTACCACCATTGCTGTTTTTTCTACTATTGTTGCTTTGATTAATAATAATATCACTATTTCCCTTTTCTCTTCCCTTTCCGTTTCCGTTTCCTTTTCCTTTTCCCTTTCCCTTACCTTTTCCCTGTAATGGAATTATTTTTTCCCTATCATCATTATTAAAAACGCAATTCAAATTAACTTCACAATCATCACCGTTTTCGTTCTTATAATTAGTAATTGAAGTACATTTGTCAACATTAGAATCTAAATTAGATTCCCAATTAGAATCCAAATTAGAGTCAAAAGTAAACATTTTTCCAGCACCAAGAAGCTTATTATATTTGACTTGTCGTAAAATGTAGTTCACATAATCAGAGTCTTTTAATAACACAGAACCGCTAAAATTCATATTAAAATAATCTGAAAAATTATTTTTCCCATAACAATCAGCCTCTTCCATACCCATTTTCATTTTCATTGTTCTTTTTGAAAAATCCTTTATCATGTCTTTATCTTTTATCAAGCCCATATCTTCTGTACAGGTGTTTTTCTCTTCCAAATGAATTTTATACAAATCTAAATCATTCACAACGCCTTCATCACTAATATTAACCCCATCCACATTATTATTATTATTATTATTAATATTATTGTTGTTGTTGCTGTTGTTCTCTTTATTATTAATTACAAATCTTTCTTCGTAATTTCCAGAAACCCTCCTTTTTTGTTTTTCCCCTTTATTGGATCCGTTAAATGGAGCTGATAAATTGCTATTCCCGTTGTGCAACACATTAGGAACACCAACATGGGTAAAAGTTGTTATATTCGAACTTTCACAAACGTCTTTCTTCTTCATATTCTTATTTATATCCTTAATAACAAACAGCTAATGCCATACATGCTAATACTAGTATTGTTGTTGTGAAGTCCTTCCTCTAAATAATTTCAGCAAACACAACAACTCCCTGACTATTCACCTATATGGTACATTCCGACACAGAGACAGAAAAACATAAAAAATGAAAAATATAAAAATTTAATATTATATATACATATA
>LSRZ01000123.1:7617-21253 GCA_001625125.1 Haemoproteus tartakovskyi | reverse complement strand
AAATTTCTCAGAGAAGTGACAATTTCGTTTTGCTTTATAACAAAACAAGTAAATCTTCCGCAAATCCCATTGAAAATTAATAAATAAATAATAATAAAAAATGAATAATGCCAGCTAGTGCGTGGAAATAAAAAAAAGAAAGAGAATACTTGAGCGAAAGGGAAAAAAAAAGAAATAGTAAAATATAAACTCAAAGAAAAAAAAAAAAAAAAAAAAACGAAACAGTTAACATGTACAATAAATAACTAACGCTCTATACTGGGATGGATAATATATATATATATATATATACGTATAATATATATATATATATATATATATATATATAATATATATATAAAGACAAAGTGTGGTAGAGACAGATGCAAGGACAGCATTAAAGAAACATAGATTCGTAAATAAAGCCAAGGAGAAAGATAAATCAATTCATACAAAGATAAAATATATGTATAAAAACAGTCAAATTATAAAAAATTGCACTACATTATCACAAAAAAGAGAAATACACACTAAACAGTATACAGGTATGCATACCGATATGTTAGCACATTTGAGTAAATATTATAATTTGTATAATGTATTACATTTATTTGAATTAGCTCGATATATAAAAAGGGTTTCACATAAAGTAATCTGTATCTAAAAAAAAACAAAAACAAATATTCGTATAAAAGTAGAAAATAAAAACGAAAACTTCAAATAATAAGAATAAATAGGCGATACCCTTTTATAACATAACGAAGCCAAGTCGGTCATTTAACTGTTTCTACAGTTTGGCTGATTCAGTTGTGTCGTTTCCTTCCATTTAATTCTGCCATCTAAATAAATTCACTGTTAACTAATGTTCGTAGTAAATAGAAAGAACAGCGAACTTATTCTTTATAAATATAAAAAAAAAAAAAAAAACTAAACAAAACGAACAAATAAACGAACAAACAAACAAAAAAACAAACAAAAGAACGAACGAACAAACAAATAAATAAATAAATAAATGACACAAAATAATGGTCAAATAAAGCAAATGATATATGTTTCGGTAATCCACAATACATTACAAAACGTTAAGGATGAACAAAGATTCAATTCACGTTCTTCTTCATACTGCAAAAATACTTCTTTTTTTCATAACATAAAAAAAAAGAAGCAAACCCCAAAGGAGTTACATTCAAACTACTAAATGAAACCCTTCAGAAAAATAAATGAATTTATAAAGATATAAAAAAAATATATATATAATATTTATAACAAGTAAAGAGTAATGGTACTCCAATATTATGAAAACAGTTGTTCAGCTGTTGTCTTTCAAAAGGTAAAAACATTGTCTATACACAATTAAACCAAATTAAAATACGGAGTAGCTAACCAAAGCATTATACACATACAAAAAAAAAAAAAAAAAAAGAAATTAAATCCATAAACAAATATACGGATAAAAATAAAGCATATATAAAACAAGTAGTAACATTAAAACGGCGAACTATTAAGTACGCTTCTTCAAGTGTCTTAAATAAGTAACGCAACAAAAAAGGGGGGGGGGAAAAGAAAGAAATGGAAGGACGGACGGACGGAAAGAAAGAAACATAAAAAGAACAATATAAAAACACGGATATTGAAAACTCAGTTCCTTTCTTTTTTTTTTTATTATTTGTTAAAATAAGATGTGAAACATTAAGTAAAAACAAAAGTTTCAAAAATACAAAAATGTATCGTCCATCATTTTTCTTATCGGTTAAATAAATGAAATGATTTCGAACAGTCCAACTGATATTTTCATTTGTAAAGTTCGTAATTTTTTATTAAAGGGGTCTTTTTTTTAAATATACAATTGCCTTTGAAGCATTTGTCTTTATTGTCCTCTGTCAAAACCCTGTAAGTGATGATGTTTCTTTTAAAAAAAAATTATAACATCAAATCATATGTGAGGTTATTAAATAATTGGACAAATATATATTAAAAAAACGTATATATTTTAGTGGTCTATTTTTTAATTATCTCATTTTATGGTGTATTTTTTTATTTTTTTTTTTTTTTTTTTTTTTTTAAACATGCTTTTCATAATTTGAAATAAGAATTAATTTAAAAACCAAAAAGTTCACAAAGTTCATAAAGTTGAAACGAGAAAATGAAATAAGATACGTATATAATTTACATAAAAATGTCACCTTGTTGCTTAATGCATTAATAATTGTAACTGTGGGAGTCAGTCATTATGGATATTATGTAACAGTAACAGTAATAGGGGGAGAAAAATAAAATGAAATGAATTGTAACATAACCAATACTTCATCTTAGAATATCTCATTTGAAAAAAATGCGAAATCAAATTAGAGCAATGCAATAGCTATTACATGATTAAAAAAAAAAAAACTAAAATAAACGCAATAGACGTTTTAAAAAGTTATAATCTCAGTACGCAAAAAAAAAAAACGAATGCTTTTCATTCTATTTAAAAAAAAAAAAATCCCTTCTTAAAAAACAACGTTTGTTCATTGTTAAACAACATATAATGATTTTCTTTAAATGCCGACATATTCCAAAAAAAAAAAAAAAAAAAAAATAAAGAATTATATATCTCCCTCCTATCCTATTACGAGAACAACGTTATAACAGGTCTATAAAACATGAAAACAAAATGTATCGGTGTTTATCAGGAAATGTTTTGTTTTGTTTTGTTTTGGTTTTTCTTCTATTTTTTTTTGTTGTTTTTTTCGAATGATGTAAATTGTGAAATTTACGCATCAATAAAAAGAAAAAAAAAAAAAAAAAATAATACAAAAGAAGTAGCAATTATTACAAAATATTTTATTATAAAATAGAACATAAATCATTTGTGTAAATGGAAAATCGCATATTCGTTTTGAGCATATTTTCGTAAAATCTATAAAAAAAATAACACAAAATGTTGCACCATATTTTATAGGAACTTTCATCTGTACATATGTATTTTTTTTTTTCACTACAATTATGAAATGGTTTTACTTCGTTTTTACAATTATGTAAATAAGAACAGAACATTTGGAGATTTTTCTCCTTTTCTCACAACTGTTTTTCATCGTATACGTTTACAGGCAACAATATAAAAGCCCTTTCGCATACATGTAAACAAAATCAGCAATTACAAAACATTTATTTTCATGAACTAAAAAATGATGCCAAAAAAAGTAAAAAAAAAAAATAATAATATATTCTTATATATATTGTCTGAAAAAACGAAAACATGTTTTTTTTGGGGGGTCCTTTAAAAGTACTTTTTGAAATGTGTAAGGAAAACGAACCATTGTTTATGTTACTCTAACATATAATAAATATTCTCATTGATTTCTTCACTATACGGTGTTGTGAAACAAATATTGGACATAGCTACAAACGAACAATGATAAAACGCTTTTACATGCGACATTCAGAAAACGGTACTATACATATATAAATATAAATATCCTATCTCTCTAATTTTCATTTTTTTCATTGATATGTTCTAAATAGTTTAGAGGAAACAAATAAGTAACTGCTGATAGAATCAAATACAGATGTAAAGTCGTGCAATCATAAAATCATTGTATATTTGAAAAAATATTTTTGTGAGTATTGGGCTGTTGTTTCAAATGTCGAACCAAATCTTAAATGAAAATAACCTCTTTTGCATTTAAAAAAAATAAAAGAACTTCTTTGCCTATTATACACTTTCCAAAGGTACCTTTCTGTCGCATAACTCAAAATGATATTTCCAATTACCAAAAACTGTTTAATATTTGCATTTCTTACTGTTTTGAAAAAGGAAGCAGAATTAGAAAACACACAAAATAGAAAAAGGAACTACACAAAATTAGAGAACATATTATTATATTAAGCAAAACACGGAAAAAAACATTTTACACATTCGATGAGAATAAATGGAACAATAAAAAAGAAACCAATATATAACGCATTTCTCGTATTGAAAAAATAATTTGTGAAAATTACATAAAATGAAAAAAATGGTTCCTCAAAAATTAAAAAAATACCAATAAAATGGAGTTCTTTTATCTACCAACAGCAAATATTACGGAACAAAAAAAATGTATCTATGTTTTTCAAATACAGTAGTTCTGTCATAAAATGAATGCTTTTTTTTTTTAATAATACCTGAAATTCTTCAGTAACAGCAAAACATAAACACTATACAAGTAATAAAATTCTGTTTTCTCTATGAATTATTTTACAACTTTAAGAACATTGAAAAGAAATTGTATGCTACCCCCACTAAAAAAAAAAAAAATAAAACAAAAAACGTTCTCTCAGATTTTAGCTACGTTGTTCCTTAAAAGAACAATATTATACAATTCCAAAATTATGCATATACATATAACATAAAATTTTCTCTTCCCCTTTTTCCTTTTTTTATTATTTTTCTGTTTCACTTATCATAACATAATTATTCTTTTATCAAACATGAAGTCAATTAACATTTATTTGAAAACAAATCTCATCCGTTAAGAGTTTGGCACCGCACCACTCCTTCTTCTACTATAGCAGAACACAAAACTAATATACCTATAAAATTTTATATTAACTTGTGTATGTTATCATAATATATAATATACAACAAATATAAATAATTGTGGACAAAATGGTTAGTAAGTTATGATAATAAAAAAATTTCTATATCGGTAGTAAATGGTAGTACCACCTTCCATCGGATCCCTTTTGAAAATATATATTTTACAATTCAAGTATGTATTAAGAACTATACAATACTGACTTAAAAGAAAATTAAAAAAAAAAATTTTTTAATGTTTAAGAGTCTTTTATAAATTTCTTATTGAATCATAAAAACTTAATAAAAATTTCATCTATGTCAGCATTTATCCGTAATATTATATCCATTATGAAATCACTTGATACATTATCTTATCCGTACTCATAGTTTTTGCATTTTTAATATGTTACTCTTATTATAATTAAACCTTGTAAATACGGTTTATCTGTTTTAATTTCCCACATTTGGGTTATTGATATTTCAGCTTCTTTCTTAATGCACAACTTGTATATATTGGTACGACATTTAAAACTCTTCTCTATATTTCTTTAACTAAATATGAAACACGCTCAAGTGATTCCTATTTTTGAACAATCACGAAAATATTAGAAATGATTTTTCTTGATTTCTTGTTTTCTTCATTTCTTGATTTCGTAATTTCTTGATTTCGTAATTTCTTGATTTCTTGATTTCTTAATTTCTTGATTTCTTGATTTCTTAATTTCTTGATTTCTCAATGTTCTTTTATGATTTAATTCTCTATGAACCCTATACAAATCCTATGATTTAACTTGAAAAATTGAAAATTCTCTTTCTTTTTTGGGCTTTTTTATTTTGAAACCTTATTCATCAGTCTTCTAGGAACAACATACACGATACAAGTTTGGTTCTAAGGATTAATCTTGTTACTCCTGGAACAGTGATATATATTATATATTCGTATAAATAAAATGTTTTTTTAAAAACTCATAGGGAATATTCTTATAAATCACAGCACTCGTAACTATCAATTAATTGAAGGTGAAATTGTTCCCTTATGGAATACGTTTTATTTTATATTCTATATTTTTTTCAGAGTTTTTAATTAACTCATTTCTTTGTGTACAAAATGTATTAATATGAAATAATTAAACTCGCAATGCACCAACTATATGATGTAAAAAATTCTAATTACTATCAGTACTTGCTTGGTCCGTGAAAATTCATGAAGGATAACCACATGCGTTTGCTCATCTTTCTTATGTTTCAGTTTCATCCACAAATGTTTACAGTTGGTTAGAAATATCAACGATTATATATCTTGAACAATAATAAAAACAATCATGTGTAAATAAGAATCTTTTTTTTTACTATTTTTCAGGACCTATAATTCTATATAAACAAAATCTTCCCGATAAGTTTCCATTTCTAGCAAAAAGAAATTTTCCATTACGAATAATCTGACAAAAGAAACAACTGTTAATATATTCTGTGATATATATCCTCTTATTAGACCACCAAAAATATGTAGTTAAATTCTTTAAACTTTTGTTCATGTTACAAGCATTTGTAGATTTGCCACTACATATAACATAGAAGGTTTCGTCTATAGTTCCTCGATATCTATATTTTACTCGACCTTGCATGCGCAGGTATGTCCATTCCCCACTCCATTTCTTTGGGGAAATAATTTCTATCAAATTTTGCTTCAAGTACAATTTATTCTTTTGAAAAAAATCCACGGCTGTTATCTCCTTGTACTTTTGTTTTATCACGGGCTCTGAAATGTATGTTTTTTAATCTACCTTCTGATTACGCATGGATCTGGCGACTCCATCTATGAAACTTAGTCTATGTCTATTTGTTGAAATTTCACGGTAAATTCAGATACAAATAAATTCTATGCATACTATATGCCTTGATTCAATATATCACCCACACTTAAAAAAATTGTTGCAGTCTGTCATGATTATAAATTTCCAATCTTTAATATATTGTCGAAAGTTTCACAAAACATCAAACCTTGCAAATAGCAACTTTTCTGTAGTACTCCACTTTTGTTAACTTCCATTTTTTTTTTTTTGAAACGAAAGGAAACATATTTAATATTTGTAGCATCTTTATTTTGTTAAGTTCAAAAAGTATCAGCTACAATATCGGAGAAATATCTATTGTATTACAATAAAACACATTGTTAACTAAGATCGAATAAATATAAAAATGATACCTTCACAAGTTCCTGATTAATACGATTAAAGGTTTCTACATGTTCTTCAGGACACTTAAATCTTTTTAACTGTCAGCAATATTTTACACGTCTACATCTTTCTATCAGTCAACATCATTTTACTTGTCAGCAGTGATATATTGGCAATTGTCTCTGTTACATTCTTAATAGAATTATCATAATATCCCCAAATTTCAATATACTGCTTTATTTTTTGTTTTTCTGTTTTCAATGGTTCTGCTATAAATACAACCTTAATTTTTTCAAGAAGAAATGGTCTTATGTGTTTTCTGCTAACAAGGTATATTCTAAATAAACTACTTAATTCTTAATGAAATTACATTTTCTAAATTTATTTTCAAATTATTATTGTTTCATAATTTGGAATATTCTTTCTTTAATACATAATGATGTTTATTTATATATTTCTTTATTATATTGATGGTATCAGTAGATATTGAAAAATGTCCACTTGAAAACAAATTCATACAAGTATTTTTCACCATTCTTAAAGATTCGATTCAGCTGCATTAGCCTTTTATTAAAATAGGTAGATATGAAACATGAAAAGTTTTTATATTGGGAACTGTATAAAGAGTATATAATTGCATTTTCTTTTGTTAAATATACGTTCCAAAAAAACATTTCTCAATTCTCTTTTTTTAAAATCATCACATACTATAAAAAGATTTAATAACTTTTCTGATGGGAATAAAAAGATGATATATATATATATATATATGTATATCATTTTGAATATGATTATTTTATTAAAGACAATATATTGTTTCGCTCTACTATTTACTATACTTACTAATATTATTGTAAATGTTCAATTTCCTTTTTTATTTTTGTAATAATATGATGTTTAATCATTTGATCTATATTTTCATATATAATATTTTCAACATAGACTCATCTAAAAATTTAACATCATATCTCTTTTGTTCACCAATAACTAAAGTTAATACAAGAAATTTACGATTAATTTGCTTATCAATCTTTCAAAATATAATTCCTCTCATTATAAGACTAGCAAATCTTTTTTATGTTCGAACAGAATTTAAATCCATTTTTTTTTAATTCCTATTTAACCATTTCTTTTAATTCCTATTTAACCATTTCTTTTACTTTCTATTAAACCATTTCTTATACTACCTGTTTAACCATTTCTTATACTACCTGTTTAACAATTTCTTATACTACCTGTTTAACAATTTCTTTTATAGTAGAAGTGTTTCCTTCTTTTTTATCCACACAGCAAACATTTTTAAAGATTATGTAATTCACACTCTATTGAAATAAAACCTAATTTTTCACAATCATCTACATGATATACCATATTTCTTATTTTTTATAATCCATAAATCCAAAACTTATCAATATAGACTTCTCTCTATCATATATTGTTTATGCTGCTTCTGATATGGACACTCTATAATTACTATCAATAATTTCCACTTCTACCTAATTTGCTGCTGGATCATATTTTATGCTTAATTCTTTTGTATTAAAAGTTCTGATACAACACTTAATTGTGATATAATATTTAGTAAAACTTTTACTTGTTGACCAATAATGATAAAAACGTAGATGTTCTTCTGTGGTATATTTTTTCTCTGATATTTCTCTCTGTTCTACCTTATGAACTTCATAATTACTTTTGATTTATTCTTTCATCTCTTTTCAAACAATTTTTATTACAATTTTCATTTTTTAATTCTTTTCCTTTTCTGATGAAATATTACTTTCCATGGTAACAATTTTGATGGCATATTTCTCCTTTTTTTTTTATCTGCATCCTTTTTAGACTTTTTCTACCTCTAGGTGTATTTTTGCTGCATTTGTTTATTCAAAAGATTGATTCAAAAGTTTTTCATAATTTTATAGCATCAGTTTTATCCTATTCTACATAAATAACTATTCTATAGAAATAACTAATCTTAATATATATTGTTAAAATTTGAAGATTTTATTTTTTCTCTATCCATATCCTTTGTTTACACATTTTTATTACATGTTCTATTAGTTTTCAATTTTCATACCTTTGATTGTTAAATAGGCATTTCGACTTGAAATGTTTTTTAATCTCACCCCCCCCCCCCCACAACAGTAACATTTTAATTTTGACAGATCAAAATCATTAGTGTTATTCTAATGACCCCTTTCTTTTTCTTTTTATAGCTAAAATATCCGTTGCGACATTTTCGTTTGTCTGAACCCAATATTCATTTATTACTTTTATTATATCAGAAGACGTTATATTATCTATTATTGGAAATATTATTTTGAATTTATTTCTCACATAATAATAATATTAATAATAATAATAATAAGAAAAAAAAAAAAAAATCATATAGTGGTATATTTTTCAATATTTAAGAAATAAATCACTACTAATTATTCAAACTGAAAAATTAAAATCTTAAACCTACAGTAATAGAAAATTCTGCACAGTATTGTGTAATACACGATATAAAAGTTTTCTGATTTTTGTATTATAAAAATTGTAAAATTATTGTTTTTCAATTTGAAGAGAACATCTTCAGTAAATATTATTTCAGCTAATATTATACAAATCACTTGTACTACCATAAAAAATGCTGGATCTTTAATAATTCTCTTCAATAAGTTACCATTATATATAATTAGATGTATCTTTAAAAATGTATCTTTAAAAATGTATCTTTAAAAATGTATCTTTAAAAATGTATCTTTAAAAATGTATCTTTAAAAATATAGAATTATATTTTTTTTTGAGAGATCGGCCATTTACTCGTCAGATAATCCATTCCATCAAACCATTATACAAATAATTTATTATTTTTTATTTTTTTTTGTTATTGAATGGCGATACTAACAATTGTTTTTACCATAAGACTCCTATATTTTTTTCTGCATTTAGCAACGATATATGAATTCTTGAAATGAAAACATAGTAAAAAAAAATTTCAAAGTTTTCTCTACTTCTACATTTACTTATACCTAGGTATTATTAAAAACATGGTCAGTTGAATTTCTTATATTTTTAATTCTAGGAATAACCCCCTATAGATAATAACGCTTATGTTATAGTCTATTGAACATAACTTCAATTTTCGGATCGTCAGTCAAAATGACACAAGTGGAAAAATATGTACAAGTGAAAAAAAATAAACAGACATTCAAGTTCTTTTTTACAAAAATGTTAATCATATATTATAAAAGAAAAAGAGATTACTGCGTTTTTCATTTGCAAACGTTCTGTCACAAGATGAACATCATCTCGTTTAAAAACGTACCAAATTCTTGTTCATCAACAACAACAACAAAAAAAGTACAACTAATAAAAAGTTGCTTGTTGTAGCTTTATTAATAAATAGTAGTTTTGACGAGAATTGCAAAGAAGTTTAATTATAACCAAAAACGTATTATCTTCAATCAAAAAAAATTTGCAGATAGCCTTTTTCCTAAAAGGTGCAATATTAAAAAGCTTCACTACTGCACAACACAACATATTTTTTTGTATTTTTTTTCTGAAACAAAATAAAAAGATATTTTTTTTTTATTTATCACCGACATAATTTCAACTCTATCGAATCTGAAAAGAATTCGCATTTATTTGCGAACACTTTTAATTGGTAATAGAAAATTCTCTCTTCTATTATAAGATCAACGAATGAATATACATATGAAAATATATAATACCGTATATATATATATCGATATGTCACAGAGAAAACAATAAAAAAACTATAATACATACTAATAAACTATTTTATAAGTTAGTTATTACAGTATATAATTTCATGTAATAGGATTACAATTCCCAGTTCTATTTCACTCACATTGGAAATATAGTAAACACTATTCAGGTACTTATTACGCACCAAATACATAACAATTGTACCGTGTCTCTTTTTAAAAGAAAAATATTTATGTAGAATCACAAATACTAATTTTATCATTTCCATTTTCATTATAAATTCCCATTTATATTTTTTTTTATAATTATCTATATTTGTCGTTACACATGTGCCCTGATTGTTCAAATACGTTTATGCACTTGTCAGATATAATATATAAATGATGAACTCTTCTGTTACACATTTCTTTGTTCGCACTTCCATAATATTATTATATGTACAACTCTTAAAAGTTTTTAAATACTGTAAAACGTTTCATTTTTATTGAAAATAGAAAAAATGCAAAAACCAAAATGGATAATCACTTTTTTTTTAATTGTTATAGTACCAGTTCATTAATTACACTTAAATAAAGGAAGCCCAATGTTTTTAAAAATAACAGTGTTGTCACTTGCGTTGTTAGTTCTTGCAAGAGCGTGTCTTCAGAAGTCACAGAAAAAAAACATTTAAGGTACATATATATATATATGGAAACAAATTACATGAATATAAAAAAAAAACCTAATAGTACAAAATTTCATTCATATTGCTGCTACACTATCAATAGGTCTCTATATAATTCTGTTACATTAAATACATCTTCACTGTTGTTCAATATGTTAACAATGAATTCTCAGATTTTTAAAAATAAATTTTAAATGCCTTAGTAAGTTTTAAATGTGTTATACGCTTTTATAATACATAGCATAAGTATACTATAATTAAAAAAAGAAAAAAAAACATGTATACGCACATACATATATATAATACCATGTCCTTTTCATTAGCATATACAAAAACTACTTTTTTTTTATTCGGCTTATCGCAGGAAATTGCTGTAATGTGTAGTATTATATACGTACATGTGTGTACATTTATCAATATACGAAATGCGCATATATGAAAAACTTTACATGAAAAAGACAACATAAAATTTAAAAAAGAGAAGTACGCTAATGTTAAGGTAAAAAAAAAAAAAAAAAACGAAAGTAGAAAAAACAAAAAATCTGAATTGGGTTTTATTTTCAACTGTATATATATGTATATATTCACATTCATCGTATGTTTTTTCTTTTAATAACATGCTGCCATTTGCTATCACTTTTTTTTTATTTTGTCTTATTATTTTCCACGTACAGATTTCTTTCATCTATTCATATCATTATTAAAAGGTTTGGACTTGTATCCATATACAATGTCTCATTCTCAAATCATCACTGGTACATGGTACACTAGAGCAAATTTATGGAAACAGCCGATATAAAAGTCTTTAAGCAAAAAAAATATGCATACACATATATACATGCATCATTTCTTCCGATTTTCTGTTTTTCCATCTTTCTTATTCCTTCTTCCTTACTATCCTTCTATCTATATATCTTTCTGTTTGTCTGCCTTTCTTTCTTTCCTTTTTTCTCTCTCTCTATGCGTTCGTTTTTTTCTTTTTCTTTTTGAACTCCACAGTAACTAATTATCTGAAAACGTAGGAAATGCCTTAAGCACCGCTAGTAGTGTATTTAGTTACAGCTTTTGTTCCTTCGGAAACAGCATGTTTTGATAATTCTCCTGGTAAAAGTAATCGAACGGCGGTTTGAATTTCTCGAGAAGATAATGTTCTTTTCTTATTGTAACGAATTAATCTGGTTGCTTCCGTAACTAATCTGTCAAAAATGTCATTAATAAAAGAATTCATAATGTTCATACTCTTTTTTGTTACCCCGGTTTCTGGATGAACCTGTTTCAAAACTTTGAAAATATACAGGGAAAATGATTCTGTTCTTTTTCTTCTTTTATGTCTTGGTCCTAAAGTTTTCCCAGCAGTTTTTTTTGCTGCCTGAGATTTTTGTGCGGGTACTTTTCCTGACATTTTTATGGAAGTATAATTGCAATTTATCTGATTTTTTTTGTTCTTTTTAAATTTAAAATTCTTTTCCTTTCTTTTGAAAAAAAAAATTTTCTTTTATATTTTTAATGTATAATCAAAATATTTCTTTATTTTATTTTGTTTTAAAACATTTTTATTTTCCGAAGAAATTATTTTTTTTAAAATATTTGTAACTTTAACATTGTTAAAAAAAAAAAAAAATTAAATTCATACACATTTTACAAAAATATTAAAAAAAAAATGCAATATTTCTAATGCATAAAAAATTAGTTGGTGGGATATTTGTCCATTTTAAGAATATGTTTTTTTTTTTAGTTTTTTTTTTTTTTCGTCTTTTACATATGTATATCATATCCATACAATATATTTAAAAAAAAAAAAAAAAAATTTAATAAATTTTATATGTATATATATATGTAATATCTCATCTGATTATTATATGTATACATTTTTTTTATACGTACAAAATATGTCACAACTGTAAAAATGTTCAGAGAATAATACAACATAATTGCAATATCAGTTAATTATATTATATATTTAATTTTGCACGTTTAGGGAAATGCACAATTAGAATCAATACGTACTATTTTTTTTTTTTATTATAAACATTACTACAGTTCAATTAATTCGTTGTAAGTATTGCACACTCCTTGAAGCAATCCGCAACAAGTTGTAATTTACCTATTACGACCATTAATCTGTTACTAATGCAATAGTTGTGAATTTTTTCAGGGAATCGATTTTTTCTAGTGATACGTAAATAGTAGTAGTACATATATATGGTATGTATATGTTTGTATAAATAAATGATTATTGTATACATGTGAGTGATGTATAAATTACGAGAAACAATTTTAAATTGCATATATAAATGCAGATTAATTAAATGGTTATCTTCTCAGTTGCCTTTTGACTCTTTAATTACGAGTTATTTATAAGTTTCACCTATTTTTTGTTTTTATGCAAATGATTCAGAGGCTTCATTGTGCTTCCCATGTTTTATTGCTCGTCACTGATTATCTTTTTACAAAAAAAAAAAAAAAAAAAATGCACCAATCAGTTTCGAATGGCAACAATGTGCATAGTTTTTTATTCGACAATAGACAACATATTTATTAGTTCAGCTAAAAATAACAATTTTG
>LSRZ01000122.1:7414-30447 GCA_001625125.1 Haemoproteus tartakovskyi | reverse complement strand
TCTTTTTATAATCCTTTTCCTTTTCATATCTTTTCTTTTATAATTTCCAAAAGAATTATGTAAGAGCAAGCTACAATTTCATAAATTAAAAAAACCACATATAATATATTTTTATGAATTTGTATACAACTAATATTATTGTGTTTATAAATTACATTCATATTGTTTTCAATTGAATAATACTGATTGTTTTTTTTAGACTCATATAAAAATTGATCTGTATCTTTTTCCTTTATAAGGTTGTTTCCAATATTCAAATACGAATCTCCTTTTTTTATATTTTGGCAATTTTTATTATTAATATTATTAATAATATTAATATTATTCATATTATTATAATTATTTGTATCAACAGTATAACCTTGTTTCGTCCCTTTTGAAACATTTTTTGTATTTACTTTATTTATATTTTTTTTTAAAATATGTTTTTCTAAATAGTTTTTTTCTAATATATTTCTTTCGATTTTTTCTTTCACATATTTTCTTAAAACACTTTGTTGCTCTTCAATGTAAACAATAATATCTTTATTTGTTTTTTCTATTGATGATTCCAAATCATCTTTTGTATTTTCAAAAAAAGAACGAAAAATATATTCATCTAAATGTTCGTTTAATATGACATATTCATTGACATCGTAACATTGGAATGTTTGATTTAAAATATTATATGCGTAACTTAAATAACATGAAAAATTCTTTTCCATTACATATTTTATTAATTGAAAATATTTTTCTTTTTTGTTTTTCCAAACATATAGAAAATATACATTTTCAATATTTCGTAGATTTTTTCTTTTTAAATTCATTTTATGTAAAAATTCAAATATATCATTAGAGAGTTCATTTATTTTGTAATATGTACTAATTGCTCCAGCTTTCTTAGAATAAAAACAAGTCTTTATTTGTCTATTTTTCTTTTCTGAACAATTTTGATATATTTCTTCCATTTGTTCTAATATATTCACCAATTCTGATTTATGGGATTGACTAGATTGATTGGATTGACTTGATTGATTGGAATGACTAGAATGACCAGACTGATCGAAATGGTCTTCACCACATTTGAAGTTTTTACAAAAAAATATAACGTCTTCATTTTTTAAACCTTCCTTATCAATATCTTTATTTTCAAAATAAAAAGAATAGGCATTTATTAATTCATCTGTATATATATTTTTATCTAAATCCAAATCAAAATCGAAATCGAAATCCAAATCGAAATCCAAATCTCGTTTCTCTTTTTCGTTTCTAAAAAAAGATAATTCAGTAAAAATACAAAAATCAAAAAGACATCTACTGAATTCATAAAAAAGATCTATGTCCCTATAGATGTCAGTATCTTTGTGAATGTCAGTACTTTTGTGAATGTCAGTACTTTTGTGAATGTGATTATTCATGTCATTATATGTATATGTGTCGGAATCCATATTTTTATTATTTTTATTATTTGAACTATCAACATTTTTAATTTCTTTTGGCATATTTAAAAAAGAAAACACATTTTTATAAAATAATTCCATGTTCAAAAAAACAAAATCTTCTTCTTCTTTTATATAATTTGCTAACTGAAATGAAAATGAACTCCTTTGCTTTTTCTGTTCCTTATGAACATGTTTGTCATCATTTCCTCTATGCAAAGAAAACATAAACTCATTTTTTTGGAAAAGTTCCAAATTCTCCGCATTATGTAAGTCGTTATCAGCTCTATTCTTTATAATATTTACAACAACTTGTTTAATCTGTTTATATGTTAAATGATTTACATACTGTATATCCGTATTGTTAAAAAAGGTCTGTAACACCTTTTGTGCATTTTTTGTTTTTATAACACAGTAAAAAAAAATCATTAGTTTAAAACCATGAAAAAAAATACAAGACTTTACTCTTTCTAAATATTTCCTATGTTCTTTTAACAGATACACAAAATTCCAAAATGTGCCATTTGTTATTTTTATAATACTTTCTTCACTTTCTCCTTCTATAAAATCATTTTTCTTTAAATATACAAATTTGTTTATTCTAATACCATTATCAAAAAAAAACATTTTTTGAAAAATTTTTTCAGCAACTTCCTTTAAATTGCTTAACAAAATGTTATATTTTATTTTTATGTCATTTAAAAAATGATTCTTCTCATTTATTCTTTCTGTGTCCGATTTCATATAAAATCTTTTTTTCAAATCTTCTAAAAATTTCACGTCTGTATCTTTTTCGTTACTGGAAGAATCAATAAAAGGAGGTTCCACATCTTCTGTAGTATTGCAAACATAACCTTTACTATTATCATTCTTATTTGTATTAGGTTCCTTTTGTAGATGAATTGTAATTGTGTTCTCGTTTCCAGTACTATTTGTCTCCTTAAAATGATATGTTTTGTTTTTATTTTCATAATTGTTTCCTATCAGTTCCTTTCCTTCTTCAACGATACGACTGTAAATTGCATCATTTGGATAAACTCCTTGAACATATTTGAGAATGCATTTTATCAAATTGATGTGTATTTTACAATTTTTGAGATGCTCAAGAGATTCCAACAATTGTAGTTCTTTATAACAAAATTCGGCTTTCTCTAAAAAATAAATAATATGTTTTAAACAACTGAAAAACTTTCGAAGAAATATTAATGACTTATAACTTTTCTTCTTTTTTTTTTTTACAAAATATAATTCATGTACACGATCTTTAATTTTTAAGTTGTGTCCTAAAATGTTCATTTCTTCAGTAATATTTCCTAACATAAGACATTTCTCCGTATAGTCATGTTTGCTTTTATGGGTACTTAAAAAATCTTCTACTTTCTTTTTCCGTTTAGCAATCTCTTCATTAAAACTTTCAATCAACTTTTTAAAATCTTTAACTTCCACTTTTTTTCTGTTACGCATCATTTTTTTTATATTTACATACATAACATGTTCTGCCAGTTCTGACATTTCATTTTCCGAACCTTCTCTATCTCTATCTTTATCTTTATCTTTATCTCTTTCTTTTTCTTTTTCTCGTTTTCCTCCTCCTCTCTTCAATTTGGTTTCTTTTTTTAATTTATCGTTTACTATTGACATACCCTCATGAGACGATTCCATCTTATAATATGTTTTCTCTTCATCTTCTAATTTAGTGTTTTTTTCTGTTTCACCAAAATTTTCTTCTTCTGTCACCTTCTTTATCTCTTTAATTATTTCCCTCTCATTTTTATCTGTTATCTCCGTTTTTCTTTCTCTCGTAACCTGTTTTGCTTCCGTTTTCTCATCTTCTTTATCATTTATGTTTTCTTCTTTTTTGTCATCTTTTTTGATCACGAATGGATTTAGATATCCTATAGAATTATTGGCAAATAAATTTTCAAACAAATTTTTTATTTCCGGTTCACTTTTTCTTTCCTCCTTATTCACAGAGGTAGAGGTGTTCTCTTTTATTTTTTTTGTTAATTCCTTTAGATCATCCATATTTATGTTTCTCTTTCTAATTACTTTTTAGATCATTTTTTAGAACCATTATCATACATTCTCGTTAACATCTACAAAATGTATTGCAGTAAGAAACTTTTTGACACAAACTTTTTCGCACACACTTTTTGGAAAATACTTTTTGGAAAATACTTTTTGAAAAAAAAACTCTCTAAAAGAAAACTTCTGGTAAATAACCTGCTGGTACTACTTGTACTTGTCCTAATTGTTCTACTAATTAAATCTCAAACTGTTAACTTTTGTTCTATATTTCTGTATATGTATTATTCACAATATTGTTTATCTTAACACGTCCCAAATATTTTTATAAATATCTTGACATTCGTATTTAACTGTTTTTTTTATTTGATTTGCTCTATAATTTGATTTGTTCTTTTATTTGATTCGGTCGCTTCTTGTTCCTTATTTTACTTCATTATTTCTGCATACACCTTCATCTTTTCAAATCATTCCAAATCATACCCAATCTTTCCAAATATGTTTAAGTCTTTTTAAATCACATGAATCTTCCTGTATCTATCTGATTTTTCCAATTTAAGCAAAAACATATTTTGCTAAACTATGTTTCCTCATACCTAATTCACTATTTCACTATCACTGATATTATAATCGTTGTTATAATAATTTTTGTTTACATTATCCTTTCAAACATGCATATTAACTTTTCAAAACAAAACATACTTCTTTTATCACCTATGGTTTATTTTTGTACCCCAATAATAACTGTAATTAAAAAAAAAAATAATAAATACATTAACAAATAACAAAAAAAAAAAAAAAACTAAATAAATAAATAAAATAAAATAATGAAGAAATAAAAATCTGATTTTCTCTCCTAATATATATATTTTTTAAGATTATGAGTTTCAATTAAAAAAAGAGATGAATTTTAATTTTTATTTTATTTTTTATACAAATATATACAAAGATTCAGACCAACAAAAATAAGAAACAGTTAATAAATTAACAATTTGTATTAAATTCGTGGTGGAATTTTTTTTTCTCTTTTTGACATTTTAAAAAAACAAAACTAATTGAATCACAATTCAAAACAGATTTGGATAGACAGACTCCAATTTTTTCCACTGGTTCAATACAGAAAAAAAAAAAAAAAAAAAAAAAAGAAATTGATCACATTGTATATGGATAGTTGACATCATAACAAATTCTGTACTAACGTCTATATTTGTGTATATAAATATAATATATAATATATAATATTATATATATAAATATATATTTGGAAAACTCTACTTGTGAGTGCCAAAAGATCTATTTGCGTAACTGTTGTTTTAAACATTATTCAAGTTCTACCCATTTGTTTCTACATATTGAGTTGAATTATATTCTATTTATACAAAAGAGTGGTGAAAATAAGAAGAATGGCAAAACTGGCAAAAAAAAGAAATAAAATGCGTGTGGATACAAAAAAGATTGTTTTTAATAACAATTCAGAATCGGAAGAGTTCGAAATTAAAAGTAGTGAAGATGAATTCATTTCATTTTCAAGAAATGATGATAATGATTATGATGAAGAGGAGGAGGAGGATGAGGAAGATGATGGTTTTCATATCAACAGATTAAAAAAGAAAAATAAAAAAGGAAATCGTACAAATATAGTAGCAAACAATTTAAGCGATTTAGAAAGTTCAGAAGAAGAAGAAGAAGAAGAAGAAGAAGACGAAGACGAAGAAACAGATGAAGACGAAAACGAACTTCGAGAAAATGAAATGAAAAACAAAAAGAAAAAAAATAAAGAAAATGAATTTACCAGAATATCATGGGGTAAAGAAAAAAGAAACTATTATCAAGAAAGAGATGAAGAATCTCTAAGTGGAAGTGAAGAAAATGAAGAAGACAAATTACAAAGATTAAAAGAAGCAATTTATTTAAATGAAAAAGAAAAAGAAAAATTAAAAGAAGAAGATTTTGATTTACGTAATATATATTTAAATCAACAAAATGTGAAAACAGAAGAAGACGAAGAAGATGATGATGAAAATGAAAATGGTGAACAAAATAAACAAAGATCATTAGAGAAACACCAAGATACAGTTTATAAATTAGTAGCTGGAATGCATAGTGATTTAAAAATAAAGAAACAAAAAACAGAATTGGAATTAACTGATGAACAAAAAAAGGAAGCAGAAGAATTGATCATGAGTGAACAAGAAGAATACAAAATTTTGTTAACAGATTTGTTATCAAATATAGCAAAAGTACGTGAAGAAATTAATGAAAATAAAGAATTATTTCAAATAAAAAATATAGATGAAAAAAATGTAAGTCCATCAGATATTAATAAAAGTACTTTGGTTTATTTAAAAAAGAAAAATGAAACTTTATTAACTTACATTATTTATGTAACTTATTATATCTTTTTAAAGTCGATGAACTCTTATAATTATAATCATCCTGTTTTGGAAAAATTAATATATATGAATACTCTTTTGGCAAAAGCCAATGAATTAGATCCAAAAATTAAGTTTAAAATAAACCAGTTGAATAATTCAGAGGTGAAACTTAAAGAAAACGAAGATACAGAAGATGAAAGTGAAACTGAAGAGGAAGAGGAAGAGGAAAAGGAAGAAAAAGAGAAAAGGAAAAAGAAAAAGAAAAAGATGCAAAAAGAAGTAGAGAAAAAGAAAAATGAAAATATAATTAATGATTCGGAAGAAGATACAGATATAGGTTCAGAAAATGATGACGAAAAAGAAGATGAAGATGATGATGAAGAAGAAGAAGAAACAGACTTAGACAAAACAAGTAAAAACGAAAAATATCGAGTAAAGAAAAGTATTATCACTGAATATACAGATAGTCATATAAGAGCAAAAGAAAAAGAAGAAAAGAAAAAAAATAAAGAAAAAATAAAAAATGAAAAAGATGTATTTATAAAAGAATTAAAATCTCTGATTTCTGAAAAACCAGAAACTATACAAGATAATTATTTAAAGAAAATGGAAAAAAAATTTTCGGACTTTGACAATAAACTTTCAAAGAAACATATGAAGACATTAATGAAAAAATCACAAAAGAATGAATTAAATAATATTGGTCTTACAACCAATGATCTTTTGAAATTTGTAGAATTGCCAGAAATGAGCAAACAAGAAAAAAAAACAAATTTTGAAGAAAAAAAAATATTCCGAAATAACATGAATAAATTAAAACAAATGAAGAAAAACCAAATGGCTCAAAAAACTTCGAACGACGATTATGTGACTTACAAAAAAGTTGATAAAGATAAACTAATGAATAAAAATAACAATTCTGATGGCATATATGGAAGAGCTGATGAAAAGGATAAAAAGAATAAACGATTATCTGTTGATGTACACGAAATAGAGGATGAAGAAATACAAAATATGTTGAAATTTAAGAAACAGAAAAAAGAAAACAGAAGAAAAATGTATGAAGAAAAAAATAAAGAAATAAGAAAGAAAGTTGTTTTAGAAGAAAACCGAGAAGTAGAAAATAGAAGAAAACCAGATATTGGTATTATTAAAAATAAAGGATTAGTCAAAAAGAAAAAAAATAAAGTATCTAGTACAAGAGCCAGACATAGACAAAAATATGAAAAAAAAAATGAAAGCTTATTCTGGTCAACATACCAAATTAAGAGAACATGATGATAATTACTCAGGAGAACAAAGAGGAATCAATCCAAATATTAAAAAGTCTATGGATATTAAGTAAATTCTTTTTACTTTCAGTCATATATATATATATATAAATATATGTATATATTTATTTATTTCATTTTTAGTCTTTTTATAAATATCATTTTTTGACTTAAAAGAAATCTTTAAAAAAACGATAGTTTTCTCCTAATGAAATATGTTCTATTTATTTAAAATATTAGGATAAATTTTTTAATTTATTATTCTTTCTTTTTTTTTTACTTGTTACTTATTCTCTTTTATTAATTATGAAGATTTAAATATTTATGTTCCTTTTTTTTATACATATACATCTATATATATATATAAGTATATATATATTTACATATATTTTATATACACATCTTGTTCATTTCTACTGTTTTATTGAAACATTTACAACCGCTGAAGCGAAATATCGAAAACAATGAATTAATTAAAAAGTTGTATATGTATTTTATTTTTACATAATAGAAAAATATTTCCTTTTCTGTAGTTTTTACCACAAGTGGAAAACAAACGAACAAACAAATAAAAAAAAACAAACAATTAAAAAAAACATACAAATAAAAAAAACATACAAATAAAAAAAACAAACAAATAAAAAAAACAAACAAATAAAAAAAACAAACAATTAAAAGCATATTTTGTGAAATGAACTTTCGAACTTCCACAAATCAAACTTTTAGTCCCATTTTATACTGTTATTTATTCGTTTACATTATAAATAATAAAAACATTAATTAGATTCTTAACTGATTCTAATGAATTTAAAGATTTTTTAAAAATAAATAATAAAAGGATAAAAAATAAAAACACAGAATTTTTATGAAACAAAGAAAATAATTCATTAATGAATAACGTCGAATACGTATACTTAAAAAAATGAAAACAAAAAAAGAAACAGAACCTTTTAAAAGGTACATATAATATATGTTTAAAATGAGAATTCATTGTGATTAGTTTTTGTAATTCTCTTTTTTTTTTTTTTTTTTACAACTTAACATTTTTTTCAATAACATACTTTTTTGAATGCATCATTGATAAGGAAAATTAATTATATAAAAAGGAACCTTTATATACATATATATATATATATTTAGATATATTTAGATATATACATATATATATATATATATTTATATACATATAAACATAATAATCTTTCATTTTCAATTTTGTTTTTATAAATGTTTTTTCTGATTCATTATGTAAGCCTTTGCTTTTTGTCCTGTATGTTTGTTCTTATCTTTTTAGAATTTTTAATGGGGAGGATATTGTTTTTTTTTAATTGTGTATGTTTCTTGTATTTTGCCTATTTTAACAATTTCAATCTTTCCTTTTACATAAAATGGTAAAAAATGTGCACGTCTTACTTGTATGCGTGATTTTTTTTTTTTTGCTTTTATTGCTCATCCTTAAAAATGCAGAGAGGAGATATGTATAAGTATATAAGACCTATTTCCAGGAAGTTCAATTTAGTTACATTTCGTCGATTAAACATTTTTAGAAGAGAAAGGAGACGAACAGAACAAATCAATAATTTCAATGGAGTCGTTAATAAATATATAGGTAGACCATAGAGTATAAATTAGTCATGCTCGTAAGCAGACCAATCTAATGATAAAAGAAAAAAAGACATAAGATAAAGAATTCATTATAGAATTGTCTTTTATAATCTATATAAATGTACACAATAAAGAATATTCTTTATTTTTTTTTGTTTTGACATTTTTAGAATTGTGATGATCTAATATATTTAGTTTTATTCTTTCATATATATCTTTTGCTTTGTGTTTTTTTTCTACCCTCTTTCTCTTTTCAACTGACGTTCTCCCGTTTCTCCCGTTTCTCCCGTTTCTCCCGTTTCTCCCGTTTCTCCCGTTTCTCCCGTTTCTCCCGTTTCTCCCGTTTCTCCCGTTTCTCCCGTTTTTTTCTCGCCTTTTATTCTATTGTTATATATATATATTTTTTATTTTTTTTTCTCTTTTGTAGGCTTGGACTTATTTTTCTCCAAATTAAACAACTCCAAAAGTAATGTAGAGAAACTTAGTTACATTAGATTTTTACATAAAATAACGGAAGAGGATAATACATCAAGAAGACTTCTTTTTCACAATACGAATTATGTTAGGACAATTATCTATTTGTTAAACGAGAAAATTGCACTCCTCAAAAAAAAAGAAGAAAGAAAAAATAATTTCGATTATGAAATAATCTATAAAATTTTATTAATTTTTAAAAATTTATCTCATCATAAAAATTTCTATCAATTAATATTAAATAAGTACACACATAAAAATGTTAAAATATCGTTACTTTACATTATTATGAACATTTTAAGTGAAAAAAAAAATCAAGAAAAAAATGTAGATACCCAATCTATCTTTAATTACTTTTTGTCTTATTTCAAAACTAATGAGGATTCAGCAAATTATTTTGAAGATACGGATTTTGCTGATATGCAAATTAAGGGAAATGAAAGTAGGAATCAAAATGAAATCGATTGGTTGAAACGAGAAATAATAAACACAGGAAAAGAAATCCTTTGGAAATTAAAAGAAGAAAAAATGAATATGGAACATCAAATAAAGGTACCACAAAAAAAAGAGCAAGACAAATGGAAGCCTAAAACGGAGAATAAAAAAACAGAAAATGAAGTACAAGTACAAATGAAGCAGATGAAACATGTGAAACAGACAGAAAGTGAAATATTACCAACGGAAAAAGACACGAAAGATAAGAATGAAAATGAGAAAAACAAATTTAACAATGAATTTGAAACATTAGAAGATAAAAAAGAAAAAGAAAAGAAAGAAAAACATACATATGAAACTCCAAACGAAGTTAGTATAGGTACATTAACATATGATGGTATTAACAAAATAGAACATGTTGAAAAATACACTGATGATCAGGTTCTGTTCATACCATTCTATTTTAATAAAAATGCAAAGGACAATATGTTAACAAGTATTGCGGTTCATTTTGATAATTATAAAGGAGCCCATGTGTACAAAGAAAAGGGAACAATAAATTCTGTAGATATAAGAAAAATAAGAGGATTAAAAATGGAGCAGGAAACAAAACATGAAACTGCAGTTCCATCTCAGAACCTAAGACAAAAAAGTGGAAAAGAACAATATCAAGATACGGGAGAGAAATATGTAGAAGGGGAATGGGAAAACCAAAGAAAAAAAGAAAAGAAAGAAAAGAAAGGAAAATACAATTTATTGGAACTACTCGGAAATGATTATAATTGTACTAATTATTTTGATGTGTATGAATATTATCAAGAAGATGATAAGGACATAACAAAATACGAAAAAAAAGAATTTCGAGTAATACCAGAAAAAGAGCAACAGGATGTGGAATCTTATGAGGACAAATATACCAAAAACGGAAGCATAAGAGAACATAAAATAAGGGGAACTAATGAGAAAAAAAAGGGACAAATTGAAGATAGTGAAAAAGAAGAACAAGGAGAACAAATGATAGAGAAGGCACAAGATAAACAAAAAGAAGAACAGGATGAAGAAGAAGAAGAAGAAAACGAAGAAATGGACGAAGAGGAAAAAGAAGAAGAAGACGAAGTAGAAGACGAAGAAGAAGACGAAATGATGGATGTGATGGAACAAGAATTAAAAGAAAAAAAAAAAAAAACGGGAAACACAAAAAGGAAGCAGCGTTAAAAACAGTAATAAAAACACTGTTAGTATTATTATAGACAAATACATTGATATAGATTCTTTGAAAGAAAAAAACCAAGAGATGACAAAAGATAGTGTAGAAGAAAATAAGAAAAAAGGATTTATGAATATGGGTTTCCTCATAGTGATGAAGAAAAAACCAAATGAAATGATAACAGAAATGCAATCTAAATCAAAATTTCAAACAATTCAAGAAAATCGAACTCAAAATGAAAGTTTATATAAAAACGAAAATCAAAATCAAAATAAAAACCTAAATCAAAATCAAAACCAAAATCAAAACCAAAATCAAAAATCAAAATCAAAATCAAAAGAAAGAAACGGAAAATTTTATAATAAAAAACAATGAACAAAATAATATAAAACATATTACAAATGTTATTCATCAATCTGGGGAAATGAATTGGAAAAATAGATTATACAATTTCTCTGTTTTCAAAAATAACGAAAAAAAAAAAAAGAAGGAGATTCTCAATATGAAGAAATTTATACCGGATTTAATAAAAAAAGGGACAAAGAAAGCCAAAACACTTTTGTTATTAAAGGTTATATAAAATTCCCTATACATTTACTCAAAGAGTATAAATTAAGTGATGCTGAAGAAAATCCTATAAAAAATAATAAAGATCAAACGATGAATCCATATTTAAATCTAATAGTAGTTAAAAATTACATTAATTTTTTGTTTAGTAAACTTTCGGTGAATGATTATTTGACGAATAAAGTTTTAAAACTATTATATGAAATATTGTCAGAAAATAAATATGTAATGATTTACAATATATTCTGTTATGCTCTTCTGAAAAAAGAAAATATGGATCAAGTCATTACAATATTGTCAAAAAATGTAAAAAACCTACTCAACAAATCAAATACTACTCTTATACTCCGAATATTTTACATTCTTGCTTTTCAACAACATAGATATAGTGGTATTTTAGAAGAGACGGCACAAAGTGAAAATTCCAAAAAAATAAAAGCAGAGAAAGAAAAAATACGACTTCTTTATAAAAATATATATCAATATACAGAACCAATTCCTAAAGAAATGTTTTTAAAAGAATTACAAAAAAATGAACCTCTCATTGAATGTCTAAAATCGATTTCTTTGTTTTTTGAAGATAAATATAAAAATCAAAACTCGTACTACATTCCTGACGCACCAAAAGAAAAATTCTTATATGAAAATAATATTTTAAAAAAAAAACTTAATAATATTTATAACAGACATTTCATATGTGAATATAAAGATTTAATTGTAATTCGAAAAACTAATATCCTTTTAAAAGCCTTAGGAGTAAATATGGTAGATATGTATAATGATATTATTTTCACAGACAGGGAAAAAAAATCACACGAATATTTAATTAAAAGAAATGATGTCAAAAAAAACATTTTTCTATACTTTAACGATCTTATTAAAAAAGGATTCGGCATTTGGAAAAAATATGCAATTGCTCAAACTGACATTGCTGCTGAAAAGAGACTTGGAAACATATCACTTGTTCCAGAGAAAAACATACATTCCAATTCGAATTCTCTAAGTCATGTGAAAACAGAGGAGAAAGACAAAGATATGAGAAAAGACGGTACTATATCTCGGTCACAAGAAGCTATGGGAGCTTCCCATTTATTAATAACGAATAACAACATAGAGAATGAAAAAAAAAAGAAACAGCTAGAGCGACAAAAGTCGAGACTAAAACAACGAGGATTAGGAACAACAACACTAGAACCAAATCGAGAAGATAACAAAAAGAAAACACTAATTTACAATATTAATAATAGAGAATATATAAATACAGATAAATTATTGAACTTGTTGAAATTGTTAAAAAAAAAGAAAAAAAGAAAATTACGAGTTCTCTGCTTAGACGGAGGAGGTATAAGAGGTTTATTATCGATAGAGATATTAAAATACATTAACAGTCATTTGAAAAAAAATCTTTTTGAATATTTCGACATCATATGTGGAACAAGTACTGGGGCAATTATATCTATATTGATAGGATTAGAAAAAGCGCATTTAAATGAAATCGAATTTTTATACAATTTGTTAGTTAATAAAATTTTTCAAAAAGATATGTATGCAGTAAGAAACACTCGATATTTATTTCGACATTCTTATTATGATACTACTGTTTTAAACAATATTCTAAATTCCTTTTTTAAAAACATGAAAATGTTCCATTATAATTCCGACTTCTTCACTCCTTACGTTTTTACTGTTTCGACACAAATGAACATAAGTCCTGTACAACCTGTTATACTTAAAAATTATAATATCAATTTAGGGAAAATCAAAAAAGAAAAAAAATCAGACACAACATCAATCTTAACACTAGATAATGATGAAAATAACAATGATGAAAAACAACACATGATAAAAAATATAACAGAGAAAAATAGTATTAATAGTAATAATAATAGTAATAATACTAGTAGTAGTAGTAGTAGTAGTAGTAGCAGTAGTAGTAGAAGGATTTATGCAACTGTAAGTGGAAAACAAGAAGGAGAAAGAGAAAGAGAAGGAGAAGGAGAAAAACAAATTCAAGTAAGTGAAAATGTAAAAAATTTAAGTATATATAATGGTTTTTATAACATATTTGTTAAGTATGCTCTTAGATGTACTACAGCGGCACCGGGATTTTTTAATTTTTTTTCTTTTGATAATAATATATATGCGGATGGGGCTCTTTGTTTTAACAATCCAACTTTATTAAGTCTGAATGAGTTAAAGTTAATATTTCATAATTATATATATAGAAAGAGAGGAAGCCTTTTTGAAACAATCAAAAATTGTGTACTCCGAAAAAATAAAACAAAAAGACAACAAAGGTACAAAGAACGAAAAACAGATCTTATAGAAGAAGATGATGAAGAATATGGAGAAGAAGAAGAAGAAGAAGAAGAAGAAGAGGAAGAACATACAAACGAAACATTTGATTTAAACAAATATGTTGATTGTATTGTAAGTGTAGGTACGGGCAAATATAAACCAGAAGTTATAAACGAATTGGATGGTACTAGTAGCAGTGAAAGTTCAGACACTTTTTTAAGATGGGATATTCTGTTAAAACAAATTGTATATTCTATAACAAATACAGAAACTACTCATGATATAAGTAACAATTTTTTAAATAAAAAGAAATATTTTCGATTTAATTGTTATATCAATAGTGTTAAATTAGATGAAACATCTCCAGAAATTATTATGAAGTTGAAACAAATAGGAAAAAGATATTTTGAAGATCATAAATATAATCAGAAAAAATTAATCGACTTGATACATATTTTAGAAGATAAAGATGATGTAAAGGAATCTGAAAAATTGCAAAAACAAATATGGAAACAATCTTTATTACAACGTCTGAAAAAAAAAATTGTAAATATATTCTATCCTTGTGATATGTTGAAAGGAAAACATCAAAATGAAGTTGACCAAATCGATAACACATTTGTTTCGGATTCCATAAATAATGTGAAACGGACGGAAGAAGAAAGGGAAAACAAAATGGAAAAGAATAAAAACAGTCAGGAACAAAAACGGGATGATAATAATAAGAAAAATAAAAATATAAATGAGAATCTTAAGTCAAATAATGCAGACAGGAAAAAAGTAACCGAAAGAGAAAAAGAAGGAAAAAAAGAAAAAGAAAGAGAAAAGGAAAGCGAAAGGGAAAAAGAAATTATCAGTTTACATTTGCAGAAAAAAAAGAACAAGAAAAATTATAACGATGATAACAAAATGAATAGAAAAAATGCTAGTCCTAATTTCCATTTTAATCTTATCAATGATGATAATCAATTTGATTTAAATATTGAAGAAATATTAGACATTATAAATAAAAACAATTCTATACGAACTTCTAGTTCAAATTCTAGTTCAAATGGATTTTTTCATTTTTTTAAAAACTTATTTTATAATAATAATAAATTTCTAAAAAAATTAGAAGATGTTCAAAAAAGTAATATATTCCTCAAGCTGAAAAAGGAAAAAAATAATTATGTCAATGTTATTCCAAATACTGGAATACGGGTCTTACTAAATGAAATTTATTTTATTCTGCTGAAAAAGAATCTTTATTTTCATACAGAAGAAGGAGAAGAAGAAAAAGAAAAAGAAAAAGAAGAAAAAAAGAAAAACGTTGTGTATCAGACAAAAGCCAAAAAGATTACGAAATTAATATTGATAAAATTATTCAGAATAAAAAAGAAAGTGACAATAAAATGAAAAAAGAAACTATGAATATGAAACACAATCATCTCACACAAGAGAAAGACATAAGCACTGACGTAAGTACAGATGTAGGAACAGATGTAGGAACAGACACAGACATAGACACAGAAACTGACAATATACAAAAAGAACAAGAAGAAGATGTAGTAGCAAAAAAGAAAATAGAAAGGAAAAAGAAAAAAATAGACGATTCAATAAATTATAACCAGTCTATAGAAACAGATATGCTGGGAAATGAAAACGTTTTGAATCAAATACAAAATGAAGAATTTCAACTAAAGAAGAAATTAAAAAATGACAAAACGTATTATATGAATAATGACGACCTTTTAAAAAATGCAAGTGAAAATATACTTAAGAAGAAAAATAAAATTAATTTCTTACAATATTTTTTGAGTACCTTCTTTAAAAAAATAACATAGGAAAATTCTAGTTCATATACATATATCGATTTATATATATATATATATATTTAGTGAATTTTTGTAGAAATATGTTAGTTCTTTCTTTTTACATAATTTTTATAGCTGGTGAAATTTTTTGTCAAACATTGACAAGTAGAAGAATGAAGTTTATACTTCTCTTTTTTTATTATATAAATATTTTATTTTTTTTTCAATACTTCGACAATTTTACTTTTTGATTTTCTTTTCTTTATTTTTTATGATATTTGCCATTAATGTATCGGCTTTTTTTATAATATTCTGTTAATTTGTTTTTTTTAACACACATACCGAGTTTTGTACTTTTTGCGTAATCCACTACTGTTTTTTACAATAATGTTTGAAAAACCTTTCATTCTGTTATTTTTTATTTTTTTGTTTTCCTTTTTTGCCTTATGGCACGACATTTGATAATTAACAATGTAAAATAATTGTACGACCGATTTAGTCGTACAAATTTGTAATAATTAAAATATATTGTTTCATTGGGAAAATTAAATGCTTTTTTTTTACAAATACAAGCCACTTGTTACAACTATTTAGATTTTTTGAACAGAGAAATTCTTTTCGAATATGTTAATATAAAAATAAATAATAAAAAAAAAAAGTACGAAGTAATAAAAAGTTTATTTCTTTTAGACATATTTTGGTCTTGATATAACGAAAAAATTTTACCACATGTAACAAAATGTATTAGATATTTGTAAATAGTTCAAACAGTTCCGTTTTTCTATTTTTTTATATCTTCTTTTTTTATATCCCTTCATGTGAAATAGCAACAATTCCATTTTTTTTTTTTCTTTATCTCTATACTTTTCTCGAATTAAAATAAAAATGAGAATGTAATAGTTTTTTTCTTATCATACTTGTGACTTAGAAAAAAGTACAAGTTAGTATGAAGTAAATTTGTGATTCAACATTTTATATTTAATGATAATCATATCATTGACTGATTTCATTTATATTTTCTTTTTACTATAAAAAATGTTGTTGTGTGTAAAAAAAAAAAAAAAAAAACTAATAAATTTCATTAAAACAAAAGCAATATAAGTTCCATATAGAAGAAACGGATTAAAAATGCTAAGCAGCACTTTTTTAACTGACGTCATTTGTTAATAATCAATTATATTTATCAATAATCAACTATACTTATCAATAATCAACTATATCTATCAATAATCAACTATATCTATCAATAATCAACTTTATTTGCTAATAACCAACTTCATTTACCAAGACTCTTGGACTTTTCGCAGCACGCATCTACGGCATCTATAACTGTTGAAAAGAAAAATCAAAAGAAAATAAAAAAGGTAAAGAGAAAAATTAAGGAAAATTGAGATTAGATGAGATAAAATGAGATAAAATGAGATGACAAGAAAAAAAAATAATGGTAATAATTTTCATTTAATTTATTAAGCTTCTTATTGTGATTATGGTTCTATATTATAATTTTTCAGAAATATCAAAAAATAAGTAAGCACATTATATTCAAAAGAATTAGTACACCAGACCACAATTTTCTCTTATTTATATTTGTCATAATTGTTATTTATTTTCATTTGTTTACCTGAAAATTTAAATTTGTGTTTTTCTAAAACGGTCAATGCATGAATAGTAGTTCCACCAGGTGAGCATACATTGTCTTTTAATTGTTGAACTGGAGAATTCGAATTTTCTGCAAGTTTTACAGAACCTAATATAGTTTTTAAAACTAATTTTTTAGCTAAATCTCTTGTTAAACCATTTTTTACTCCTGCATCTATTAAACTCTCAATAAATAAAAATACATAAGCAGGTCCTGATCCTGCTAATGCTGTTGCGATATCCATATCTTTTTCATTTATTTCTTCAATCATTCCACATTTGCCGAAAATATTTTTTATTATTGTTTTATCTTCATCAGTAACAAATGTGTTACCACAAAAACTGGAAGCACTTTCTCCCACGAGACAAGCTGTGTTAGGCATTACTCGAACGATTTTACATTTATCACTAGTATACTAAAAAAAAAAAAGAAAAATGAAAAATGAATAAAATTTTATATATAACTGTAACTGTACAGTGTAATTGTCACATTAGCATTTTCTGTTTTGTTCGATTTCTTTCAATGTTACTGTTTGTAGTTTATTTAATGTTATTCCTGCACATATTGAAATTAACAATTTTCCATCTAAAAAATCCTGAACATTAAAAAGTGAAACGAAACAGAAAAAATAAAAAGTAAAATCAAAAATAAAGAAATAAATACAGATATAGTCATACAATTATATATATGTGTATACTTTTGTATCAATTTGTGTATATACTTATAAAAAGAACTAATATGTTTTTCAATATCAATAAACATTTGTATTTTTAAAAATATATAATTACTTTGACTTCATTTAGAACAGATGGAGCAACGTTTGGTTTTACAGCTACGATTATTACATCACAAGTTTCAACAACCTAATTTAAATAACATAATATTATTATTAATAATGATAATGATAACTTATTAAAAATTAAAATATATATATATATATATATATATATAAATAAACATATAAAAGGAATATTAACTGATTCGTATTCTGAAACATTTTTGTTCTTTTTAATTTTATTTCCTTTATATATATATTATATATTCTACATTTTCGACTACATGAATATGAATTTGAATATGAATTTCGTTCTACCTTTCTATTACTTTCCAATCGATTGTATTCAACTGGTTTAACTGTTCTTGCATAATAATAAATATTTTCTTTTTTTATCAAGTTTTTATTATCATCAGAAGAAGATTTTTTAATCATTCCTTCAGCTACGGCAGATCCCATCTGACCGAATCCCAAAAATCCTATTTACATTTACAAGTTCAGACAAACATAAACAAAAAAAAAAAAACGAGAAAAAAAAGAGGATGAAAATCAAAAAAATACAAAAACATATAAATACAACAGTAGAATTCTACAATAAGAATAGAAAAATTACATCATACATAAAATCAAACAATATATAGAACATTAAATAATACAGAAATATATTGTATAAAATATATACCTATTTTCAGATTATCCATTTTTTTAATTTAATTTAATTTCATAAAATATAAATAGACAATTTCATCTAATTTTCATAAGACAAATATCAAAACTCTTGTACATATACACATGTATTTATATTTATGTCACTTATATTATAGAAAGTTATTACAAAAGGAGTTCATACACATAAAAAATCGGAGGTATATATATGTTCTTAATGACTTTAACAAAGTAGTAATTTTTGTTAATGTTAAAAACATATAAATCCATACAGAAGTAATATTTTTCACTACAAAAAATAATCTTATAAATTTAATACTCTTTATTATTATTATTATTATAATTATTCAAAATATTATTATTGAACTTATCTTTTCAATAGATGTGTTCTGTTGTATACAATTCATTTACGTACACAATGTATTTATAACTATGTTGTAATTCTTATGACTCTATAATGCTTAAAAGAAAAAAAAAAATATATTAACTGAACGAAAATATCATGATCACAATTTTTTTTTTATTATTACAAAAAAAGAAAAAAAGAAAAAAATATAAATAACAAAAGAAAAAAGAAAAAAGAGAAGGAGAAACAACTTAAAATTAAATTCCGTTTTTTTATTGAGTTTTTATTTCTCTTTTTTTTAATATAATAAACATGTCTGTTACTATGTATGCCAATTAATAAGGCAAACGTAAATGCAAACACACCAATATCAAAGATATGTATACACAAAATTAATACATATTTTTCTGTATATGTATATTATTAAAGGAATTTTTATTATTTTCCATATTCACTTCTGTCTTCTATCTATTTCAATAAATTTCCATAAAAATTCCATAACGCCTTTATTATAAAATGAGACAACACATTTGTTAACATTTTACATATATATAAATATAAATGATCAGAATTTATGAAGAAAGTTTATGAATGGCGTATTTGTATTTGTATTTATATTTGTTTTTGTATTTTTGTATTTTTATCTATAAATATACCACTTCCATTTACACATGTAAATGAAGCTTCTTCTTGCTGTCTTATTGTTATATTTTTTTTTTTTCCAAAACATGAATTCTTCTTATATTCTACATAAGTAACTTACTCTATACTTATTATGTGTCCTATTGTTTGATTCCATTTTTAACTAGTGTGTATATTTTCTTAAAACTTTACATTTATGTAGTATGTTTAAGCACAATTGAATTTGGCAACTACATTTCGTTCCACATACTTATTTTGTGTAAAAGAAATGGAAAACCATATACTAATTGAACTGCGGTTAATGGAAATGTGTTGTGATGTGAAGTAAAGAAATAAAAAAAGAAGAAATACAAGTTAATAAAGGAAAGTAACAAGATATGATAAACTTATAATAAATTAATAGCAATAAATGAAAACCGAAAAAAAAAAAAAAAAAAAAAAGGAAAGGAAAGGAAAAAAAAAGGAGGAATACATACACAAACAGGCAAACAAATTGTAAGAAAAATCGTACACCGGATAAAACAAAAGAATAATATTTATGTTGTATAAAACAAAAATCCTAATAATATTATATATTATATATTTTAGTTAATTAGAATACTACGTATGTACTTTTGTATGTACTCGTTTTCCTATTAACTGTCAACATTTGGTAAGTCAGCCTATATGTTTCAATAGGCATTTACTTTCTTCCTTTTTTTTTATTTTTCTCTTATTTTCTTTCTATTTTTTCGGGAATAGAACCATATATGTATAGCAATAAACTAAAAAAAGAAAAAAAAAAAAAAACGAAAAGATAACACTAGTTTTTTTTTTTTTTCTTTCTTAATATTTTTGCTAATTTTTTTATCTGCAAATAACTGTATCGTCTATTTTTAAAATCATCATCACTGTTTCAGTGGCCAATTTAATGGCAGTTGAGGTAACCAACAAAGGTTGTACCACATTTTCTTCAATCATATTTGTAATGGTTCCTGTTCTTATATTTATTCCAAAATACTTTTCTCCTTCTGCGTGTTTATTTCTCAATTCTGTTACAATATGTAAAGGTGGGAGTCCTGCATTCTCTGCTAAAGTATAAGGAATCAATTCTAATGCATCTGAATAAGCTTTTACACATATCTGTTTGACTCCTTGTAAAGTGTTAGCCCACTGATATAGTTTTTGTGACAATTCCATTTCAGCTGCTGCTCCTCCAGGTAAAATTGCTTTTTTTTTAATTAAACTTCGAACAACACATAATGCATCATGTAAAGATCTTTCTGATTCATCTAACATTAAACTATTAGAAGCTCTTAATAAAACGGAAACGGTATTTTTTGATTGTACTCCTGTAATTTTTACTACTTCTCCATAACCAATGGCTTCAGTTTTTACACTTTCAGCATATCCTAATTTGTCAGCTGTAAAATAATCTAAGCTTGCTACAGGAATACAATTACAAGTTTTTGAAATAAATTCAATGTCTTCTCTATCTATATCTTTTATAACCATAATTTTGGCTCTTGCCAAAAAATCTAAAGCCAAGTCATTAACTGCATCTCTTAAGATACTTTTCTGAATCAATAATAAATTACATCCAGTACTTGCTATTTTTTTCACCATCTTTCCAATGATAACTCTTTCTTCTTTCAACAATTTATCCATACTATTGTAATCTTTAACAACAATAGTATTTTCAATATCGGTCTTAGGTAATGATAAACAAAACTGAATTAAACCAATTTTTGCTTGTGTCAAATTTCTCAACCCTTGTGCCCTCTTACTAATTTTATTTCCAGTAAATATTAACCCATCCACAATTTCACTATCTTCAATAGTGCCTCCTAATTTCTTAACAATTCGTATATTGTTTAAATCTACATTACTATCTTTACTAATATCTGCAATTTTTAAAACAACATCCACAGCTATTGGAGCTAACAGAGAAGAATTCTGAGAAACAACTTTCGAATTTAAAGAAGTAATGGCACTCTGTATCAACATATTTCTGTCATATAAATCAACTGGAATAGCCATCTCATTAAGTATTTCTTCACTTTTTTTTGCTGCTTCAAAAAAACTCTCGGAGATTTTTTGGCAATGAATATTTTTATCAAGCAATAATTTACAGGCATTCAAAAGAGATCCACATATAACAACAACAGATGTTGTACCATCACCAGCTTCTACATCTTGTGATTTACTCAATTCTACAATCATTTTCGCAGTTGGATGACCTACTTCCATCTCTTTTAGAATAGTTGCTCCATCATTTGTGATAATCACTCCTCCACGACCATCTTCAATCTAAAAAATAAAACAAATCATTCAAAAATAGAAAAAAAAAAAACAGACAAAAAAGATAATGATAATGATGTTTTTAGATAGATGAATAATATGCAAACAAATCCTCAAAACAAAATATTCTTTTCATTATTTTTTATATCTGTTTTCTATATTTATTTTCTATATTTATTTTCTACATGTATTTTATACTTTTGTGTTTTAGTTTTATTTTTGTGTTCTAGTTTTCTTTCTTACCATTTTATCCATTCCTTTAGGACCTAAACTTGTTCTCGTCACATCGGCCACAGCTTTTGCTGCAAGGATGTTCATTTGACGCACATCGCTTTGTTTCTCATTTTTGTTCAGGTTTTCGTTTCTTCTTGATTCTAAAGAAATGAAACAAAAAAGAAAAAGATAAAGATAAAGATAAAGAAAAAGATAAAGAAAAAAAAATATTAAGAACTATTAGATTATGGTAACTTCCTTTCAATATAAAGGTAAAGTTTTATGAAAAAAAAAAAACAAAAGAAAGAAAAAAGAAAAAAAGTTGTTCTGAACTGTAACAATTTTAACGATCCTTTCAGATATGTTTGATTCATAAAAATAAGAATGATAGATCTAGACGAAACTGATAACTAATAAATACTCGAATCAGCTCGTTGGTGGATATTTTATTTGTTTCCCTTTCTTTTCTTTTTTTTGTCTTGTCTCATGTATCTTATTTCTTGTATCTTATCTTTTTTCATTTTTTTTCTTACTTGCTGTTTCTATCATTGTGAGTATCTTAAAAATTTATGTTTCCAAAAAACAACCAAATAAAAAGGAGGGAATAAGAGTTGATGAACAAGGAGCTAGGTATAGTTGCGTGAAAGAAAATATTCTCACTATATATGTTTTCTGTTATAACAAAAATCGAAAATTATTCCGTTAACAAATGGATAAAGAAACGTTCTAGTTATTTCCAGTAGAAAAATTTAATTAAAAAAAAAAAAAAATAGTGAATGAACTGGAACAAGAAAAAGGGGACAAAAATAAAAAGTGTACAAAAGGAAGAAATCTATCAGTGAATAATGAAATTAAATAATGCAGTTAAATGAAATTGAGAAAACACTCATATCATGGCGACAAAAAATAGAAACAAATGCGTAAAAAAAAACAAGTGTATTCGTTAAGTAATGATATATTTATTTCCTCCAATTAATAAACATAGCAATTATATTACCTATTTT